>LWMK02000056.1:0-133402 GCA_001693075.2 Taenia saginata | reverse complement strand
AACCGGCGGTCTAGTTCTCGTTTTCACGAAAAACATGCTTTCAACAGCTTGATGACGGATAGTCACTTTCCCTGTTCGTCCACTTCCTCGTCTCCTTGTTCGGCCGTCCGAGCAGGTTTTCAGTCTGTCCATTACCCTTGTCATAATAATTGGTTTTTTTTCTATCCATAGGTACCCTCCCGGCGACCTCCAACTCCCACAAATTCAGTATTTCGGAATGTAAATAAACGCATGCCCAAAAATAAATGCCCTCCTTTGCTCTCTCTTCCCTCCCCTCCCCTCCCCTCTTCATGTCCCTCGGCTTCAACATGTAAATCACGCGCGCACTCCCATCATAAGTGTTGGTTCCCTAAATAAATAATAAAATCACATTTCGTGCTTTACGGTTGAGCGGAAAGAGAGGCGTGCTGCTTTCTGGAATGTGTTTGCATTAAGGAAGGTGGGTCTGGATGCACGGGGCTAAGTCACTTCAAAATGTGGTCTCGAAGGTTGCGTGGAAGTGTCAAATATTGGAAGACAATTTCCATCCGCCTTTGAGGGCTTTCGATAGGACCGCCTTGAGCGGAGTTGATTAGCAGTGACCTCCACTATCCCGACGTAATTAAGGCGTGAATGTGCTGCGGTTCTGTTGCCAGGGTTTACCAACCGTTCTCCTCGAGTTTCTATTGGTTGGTCCGTGTTGCATGGGGATCCACTTGGTGATTGTCAATACTCTCCCTCATTTCAGTCCTTCAAAAGGAATAAATAGGTGCTGGCCAGATTGCTCCATGTACTCGAACAGTCCTACAGGTAGACGGAGCCTACCTGACAGTGTTCCATGCAGTCGCATAAAATAATAGCCAACTCCGGAGTCCACCTCAAATTCAGTCTATTCACGGGCTCATTTCTCTATCATCCAGGCGACTCCGATGATTTGTTTACAATTTCTTTACGAAACCGCCCCGAGGTTCACCTTTTGCCTTCTGGGAAGCATCGCACTCCCTTCAGAGACTTCATTGTGTCGTCTATTTCAAAAGCGAGTTGCAGGACGCCTCAAAAGACATGAAGGTAGAAGGAATATCTCGAAGATCTGGAGTGCCTCGCATTCTGTGTGGCAAGGTAGGACGAATTCTCTCTCCACACAAGTGGCCTGTCTCACATCATCCAGACGTGGACTTGCTCATGAAAATATTCTCGAGGATATGCACTAAAACACCGAGCAAGTGTAAAACAAAGAGGGAGAAACTGCCACGCCATGCTTGGAGTGCCTGTGGTGGAATTGAATACAGCTGAGCAAGGTCATTGTTTAAAAAACAACCATGACGACTAGCGTGATTTGTTTTTCCAAAGAGTGAGTCGAATAGTGAGTGTGGAAAACGGCGACTGGGATGAATTCTCCCATCCACACACCTTAAACTTCGCGGTAAATCGCATGGTGTGGCATTGATTCACAGCCAGGTGGGTCCGCGCATGCAGGGTGCCCCACAGCCGATTTGTCAGTCGGACAGGCACACCTTTGTCGTCCTCCACATCCGTGTCTCCCAATTTAGACACAAAAAATAATTCGTTAGGTTGGCTTCCCTACAATCACTCGTGCAACAGTTTCATCGGTTAACCAAGCCATCAAGATGGAAATTAGGAGCCTAATTACCAAAGATGATCTTGTGCCCGCCTGTTGTTGATACTGTTGGTTCACGATCCATTCAACGAAGTCCCTTCACTGCTCGTGGTCAGCAGACTCCATAGGCATGAAGATGTAAATTCTTTGTGTGGACACACGCTGTGGAGAGCTTTCCGAAGCATCGACCATGGTGCCAAATTGATGTCCCCACACGCTGAGCAGCACTCTCACGAACTGTCTCGGTGCTTTTTATTGAACGACTCGTTGAAGGACGGCCAGAGTGCTTAAGGTCACTTGTGGATCTAGTCGCCCCCAAACTTTTGAAAAGTGATCCCTTCGCAGTTCGTGAAGTGATTTCACTGTGCTGACGATATTTTGTGCAAAAAATGGCTGAGCACTGTAGTTGTCACACCTTCAATGCTTTTCAAAAATTGTTCAACACTGAACCAGCATCCTTCCATCGTGTAGTGCTCCACTAGTAATAACCAACCCTGAACTGTCAATTGTCCTCTTTTTCGCTGAAGCCACTTCAACGCATAAACTTGGCGTCAGCAGCTTAACGTCGCTTGGTTGACCAACCTTTCACTTCATTGCTGTGACTACTAATTCGATTGTCACAACAAAGGCGACAGAATTGTTGGAATCACATTGAGAACGATTGCACTGATATTCCATGGAGAAAGTTCGAATTCGTCCTTTGTATCGGACTGTTATGCCGACCACTGAGCAGTGACTGGACAAGGCTGTGGGGTGATCGCCATGAGGTCAGGAGTCTCTTGGATCAGCAACTTCGTTTCTACTCGCCTCTGTTGAGTGCCTACTTCAATGAAACCCTCATGGAAAGGACAGATTCAGGACTTCACTGAAGCAATGTTAACTTCCACATTTATTCCACGATCTCCACATTCAGCTCACATCTGAGAAGGGTGCTAACCAACAACATGTTTGGCTCATGTTTCGATTTTGAATAAAAGTAGGCGCCATATTATGGATGATGCAGAAGTTTTTGCTGTTACGGTGAAAGTGAAGAGAAATTCAAAGGAGTCAGGATGCGGTCTTCGATTCGATGTAACTGCGTGTTGCCGAATTGAAAGCTTCGTACAAGAAAGCACATGAACCAATCATTTTGATGGAAGGGGTATTTAAAATGCCGCTGGGGAAATCTGATCCAATGAGGAGTGTAATTGTGGGGAGCCAATCAACGAGCACGAGAGCATCAAAGCGTGAGGTATAAAGGCAGTTCCTGGAATAATGCAGCACCATTTACATCTAATGATAAGGTGTGGAATTTAGGGTCAGTATCCACTTCTCCTTGCATTCAGCTATCCTGTATACTGCGCAAACAGGATGATTCACATCTCCTTGGATGACTTTCGACGCGACTACCTTGACACGGCTGAAAAGGCGGGTGGAAATGCATCAGCCTTCAAGCAACTCCGACTAATGAGATTGAATGAATAGGTATAGACGTGATCAGATGGGTAGATGGATAAAGAATGAGATGGATAAAAATTTTGATAAATGCATTTACGTTGGTAGATGGATAAAATGCATAAAAGTACTACAATTTTACCTATTTTTCATTTTTTTTCGTCCTGATTTTTCCTGATTGATGTTTTATTGCCAGATGAGTACCCAAACAGACCGCTTAAGTGGTTTAGCCATGCTCATAAATCGGTTGCGATTGAACTACTTTCTTTGACAAAATTTGCCGTTAGGTGATTTCCATAAACACATCAACTTATCTACTTTTTTTTACCAATTAACAAGGCGCTAAATATGTAAGTAAAATTTCCTCACAATTGTTTTTAAAGCCATCCCGTTCACGCTACTGATTAAGTAGTCAGTAGAAACTCATTTGAATACAACTAAGTTTTCTATTGACGATTAAAGATGTCAAGGTTAAATTGTGGCGAGATATGTTCGTCATTTCGTTTACTTACACAAAAGTTGTTCACTGAAACAAGAAAGTTAGTGTTTGCACAATCTATCCCATCTATCAACCACTATTTATGCGCCTTAATAAATACACGATTTTAAATTACAAGTAATACGTCATCTGCTAAGCATACACTAGAATTTAAAGGACTTAGGATTGGTTCAGTGTTTTTTAAATGTCTTATGCTGCCTACATTTTGCTAACATATACATTTGCCTTAAAGTTATCGACGCCGCCACTAGCAAGATGATGTGGAGCGTTTGCTTCATCCGAAACTGCTGAAATGGCAAGCCAAAACGGACGTATTTTGGATACCTAACTGCTCCCTCTGTATGACGCCTAGCCTAACTTACTCACTAGGGCGGTGTGTATCATGTGACAAGGCCAGAGCAAAAAAAACTCTTTAATGCTGAAATGCAAGCAACTCCTTTGAGATGCAACGTATACACAGCAATAGTACTTTTAAAACAGCAGCATTACTGACATGCGTTTAAGTGATTCTGGATAGCTAGGCCTGCACTCCCAATGTTCCCCAACTCGCCACTTTCCTGTATCAACCAAGAATGAGAACCCACTATCCTACTTGTGCAATTTCAGTAGTATGAAACAGCAACGAATGCTCCGGCTCAAATGCATGAAAGCGGGAGCATGTGCGTAGAAGCCAATGTTTAGCTAATGCTACCACTACGATACTTCGTTACTCCTTTCCCACTCGGAAGCGCATTTAATAATCGCAAAATCCAGTGGAGGTGCATTAAAAATATGAGCATTTTCACAGGTCAGTGTGTCAAGTTATTTAGCGGAGTTGGGTTTGTATGTCCATTCTAGACCTACGCTTACATTCAACCCAATTTACGCACACAGGATCTATGAGAACCGCCTTTTAAAACGCAAAAAATACTACACTATAAGTTTGAGAGAAAAGATTATGCAAGTGATAATGAGAACCACACCTAGGCAGTTGCACCAATGCGAAGGTGAGGTGTGTGCGGCCAGTAAGGTGACGTTAAGGTAACGCAACTCAAGTATAAGAGAAGGATCTTGTAAATGGGTTGATATTGCTCGCTTAAATGTCAAGACAAGTGGTAATGGGCCGGTTTCTACTACTCCTAGCATTAGTCTGCTCCGCATACTGCGCGAATAAGGTGATTTTCATCTCCTTCGATGGCTTCCGACACGACTACCTCGACATGGCCGAAAAGGCGGGCAGAAATATTTCAGCCTTCAAGCAGATCCGTGATGCCGGTTTCCAGGCGGAGGTGCAGAATGTGATGATAACACTGACATTCCCTTCGCACTACGCCATGGCGACAGGTCGCAATGTGGAGAATCATGGTCTAGTGGGCAATAACTTTTGGGATATTGAACTGAATAAGAAGTACAACTATAAGAAGACGGAGAGAAACATTGAATCAGAATGGTTCGAATATGCGGGTGCAGAACCACTGTGGGTTACAAATGAACGACATGGAGGCAGAAGCTGTGTCTTCCAGTGGGTTGGCAGTGAGGCGAGGGTTCACAACAAAATGGCCTTCGCCACATCTGGCGTCTACAATAAGGATAACACTCTACAATACCGTTTGACGAGTTCAGTTTGGCTATGATATACAAAAACTAGCCCAATAGTAGTGATCATTGATACGGACTCGATTCTGATGAGGTAATAGATGCTGTGGAGTAAGATAACGGTGCTGTCGCCTACCTGTTGCAGAGGATAGAGCAGACACCTCTACACAAGGGGAAAATCAACAGTCATTACCTCTGATAATGGAATTACATATGTTAACTCAACTACTAAATTAAGTGATTTTTTAATACAACTCTAAAGTCGTTCTTAAACATCCTGTTCACACAGGGAAGGTCATTACATCCACCTCCATGCAGTGATAGCAAACTCCGGAGCCCAAATCAAATTCAGTCTAGTCACAGACTCATTTCTCCATCACCTAGGTCACTTCGATAATGCGTTTCCAGATTTTAGTTCGGCTCCAAGTTTTACCATTTATTGGATCTGTTCACCTTTCGTCCTCTGGGGTGCGTCCTACCTTCCACTACACACCCTTCAGATGATTTAATGTTGTCTATTTCAACAGTGAGCAAAACGATTTTTGCTCTCACTTCTCAGTGGGTATCACTCAACAAGATTTTAAGGATGGAGAGGCAATATCTTGGGGGTCTGGAGTGGCTGCAGTCTGTAGCGAGGTGGGACAAAGTCTCCCTCCACACTCTTAATGGGTTAATGTGTAATCATACAAGTGGCTTGTTTCACATCATCCAGACCCTAAATTGCTTATGAAAAGATTCCCGAGGATCTGTATTACAACAACAAGCAAGTGTAAAACAAAGAGGGAAAAACTGCCACGCCACGCTTGAAGAACCTGTGGTGAAATCGAGTACAGCTGAGCAAGGTCATTGACAAAACCAGCTATGACGATTGGCGTAATCTGTTGTTTTTTTTTTTCAAAGAGGAATTTGAATTGCGGCGACTCTGGCAACTTATTTCACCCACAGCAGAAACTTTGTGGTGAATCACGTGGTGTGGGATTGACTCAAAGACAGGTGGGTCTGCACACACACAGCATGCTTCACAGCCTGTTTGCCAGTCTGACAGGCACGCCTTTACTTAACCGCGACCCAAGTATTCTACTCACATATTAGAGGCGAAAAAAATTTTGCCCAAAAAACCTGCCAGTACGACTGGACTTCTCCTCTCCTGTTTAAAAAATTGCACGAGTTATTCAAGGGTGGGGTTTGATTGTGCAGGTCTTGTGGAACCACCTCTCGACTCACTCCCCATTTCTAGCTGAACTCTCACTTGATAAGGCTCAATATTCAGGAGGCTTACTGCAACGCCACGCTCTGTACCTCTTCCCCGATATTTCAGCTACCAAACGCTCCCACCTCTTTCAAATGTGTGGCAGTATAAAACGGGGATAACTGGACTCCTCATCAGTAGTATATTCTGCATTGAAGATATCGCTCCACATGCATCAAAGCTTTTCAAAAGTGAGGTGCATCTTTCCCACATTTACAAATTTATTCTGTCTTCACCCAATTCATTCATGTCACGTCAATACTTCACACTTCGTCAACTTCGCAGGGCACGAATTGAGGATAGGGAGCGAAAGTAATGAGTCGCATCCTGAGGCACCAGACAGGGTTACAAAATTGATGGACTTGACAAGGGTACTTGGAAAGGTGGCTTCACTCTGGAAGGCAAGTTTGCTCCTCGTCTACTAATGTGTGTGGTGACAAGCCGCACACACGCCTTGTCTCCATTTTTGATGTGGCAACACAGTCGCCGAATTAAAAAATTCTCCACAGTGGACCAAGTCGATGCAAGCCAATGAGTCACTGACGGCCAGAGCCATCATCAACCAAGACCACGAAAGGCACCCCTACGCCCGTATCAAAAATATAGTCACATTTTTAATTAAAAACTACAAATTTTTATTGATTCGTAATGCATGCAGAGGAGGGTTATGTGTCATTGAACTGCCCCTACGGCTTTGCTGGCACAGGCTCATTAATTTGTTGAAATTTCCCGTGACCGTTTTGCACAGCTGGAGGTGACTTTTGTTGGCACAGCATTTCATCTACTTCTCCAAGTTGTCGATGGTCACAGTTTCGCTAGCATAAAACTTAGACTCAAAAATCGCCAAAATCAAAAATAATCCTAGGGTTTTAAATTGCATGATTGCAGTGTTTCTAGGGCTGGATGTCATGTGGCACCGTCTCGCTGGAGGCACATGTCGTTCTCCACATCCGTGTCTTCCAATTTAGACCAAAGACTGATTTGTTATGTCGGGATAGCGGGCAACATGCCTGGACGGCCACATTTTTGAATAAGAAGAAGAAGAAGAAGAAGAAGAAGAAGAAGAAGGATGGTCCGATGATAGTGCCTCTAGTCCAAAATCCTCACCAAGCAGTTACACGTTCTGGATGCGTCAAGATGGCAATGGGCAGCCTCATCGCTAAAGATAACTTTGTTTAAAAAATCGGCATTCCATTCAGGAAACTCGCTTTGCTGTCCGTGGTCATTGGACTTCAGTTCTCGGTCACTTCAACTCTGTAAACATGAAAAAGAAAACTTTCTTAAGAGTACGTTGTAGAGAGCTTCTTGATGTGCCTACACTCTCAGCACTACTCTCACACACTGCTTAGGTCCTCTCTATTGAATGACTCGTTGAAGGACGGCCAGAGTGCTTAAGGTCACTTATGGATCTAGTCGCCCCCAAACTTTTGAAAAGTGATTCCTTCGCAGTTCGTGAAGTGATTTCACTGTGCTGACGATATTTTGTGCAAAAAATGGCTGAGCACTGTAGTTGTCACACCTTCAATGCTTTTCAAAAATTGTTCAACACTGAACCAGCATCCTTCCATCGTGTAGTGCTCCACTAGTAATAACCAACCCTGAACTGTCAATTGTCCTCTTTTTCGCTGAAGCCACTTCAACGCATAAACTTGGCGTCAGCAGCTTAACGTCGCTTGGTTGACCAACCTTTCACTTCATTGCTGTGACTACTAATTCGATTGTCACAACAAAGGCGACAGAATTGTTGGAATCACATTGAGAACGATTGCACTGATATTCCATGGAGAAAGTTCGAATTCGTCCTTTGTATCGGACTGTTATGCCGACCACTGAGCAGTGACTGGACAAGGCCGTGGAGTGATCGCCATGAGGTCAGGAGTCTCTTGGATCAGCAACTTCGTTTCTACTCGCCTCTGTTGAGTGCCTACTTCAATGAAACCCTCATGGAAAGGACAGATTCAGGACTTCACTGAAGCAATGTTAACTTCCACATTTATTCCACGATCTCCACATTCAGCTCACATCTGAGAAGGGTGCTAACCAACAACCTGTTTTGCTCATGTTTCGAGTTTAAGCAATAGTTAGCTTTATCTTACGAGTGATGCAAAAATTTTCTACACTTTTGAATTAAGTGAAGCCAAACTTAAAGGAATCAAAAGACGATTTAAGAATCGATGGAAAGAAGCATTGCTGAATGCAGTAAAATGATGCGCTGATTTGAAAGCTTCTCATGAAGAAGCGAATGCGCCAATCGTTTTGATGGAATGGGTATTTACAATGTCACTGGGAGAATATGATCCAATGAGGCGCGTGATGATGGTGAGCCAATCAACGGCTATGAGGGCATCTAAGAGTGAGGTATAAAAAATTTCCGGAATATTGTGTCATCATTTGCAGCTGTGATGAAGTGTGCAATTTGCAGTCAGTGTCTCCTTCTCCTTACAGTAATCTGCTCCGCGTACTGCGCCAACAAGGTAATTTTCATCTCCTTTGATGGCTTCCGACACGACTACCTTGACATGGCCGAAAAGGCGGGAAAAAATATATCAGCCTTTAAGCAAATCCGTGGTGCCGGTTTTCAAGCTGTTGTGCAGAATGTGATGGTAACACTGACATTCCCCTCACACTATGCTATGGCAACGGGTCGCAACGTGGAGAATCACGGTCTTGTGGGAAATAAGTTCTACGATCCTGATTTGGGAATGTCATTTTCATATAAGAAAGCGGAAAAAAATATGCAATCGCCATGGTTCGAATATGGCAATGCGGAACCCCTGTGGGCCACAAATGAACGAAATGGAGGGAGAAGCTGTGTCTTCCAGTGGGTTGGCAGCGAGGCGCGGATTCACAATAAAATGGCTTTTGCCACCTCAGGCATCTATAACAAGGGATTTTCTTTGGAGTACCGCATTGATCGGATCATGGATTGGATGTCGCGTGACGAGTTCACCCTGGGCATGATGTACTACGACCAACCTGATAGTTACGGTCACAGATACGGACCTGATTCTAAGGAAGTGATGGATATGGTGGAAGAAATCAACAGAGGTCTTGCCTATCTTCTTCAGCGAATAGAACAAACGCCTTCGCTGAAGGACAGAGTAAACATTGTCGTTTCCTCCGACCATGGAATGGCAAAGGTTGACCCAGTTAAAAAAGTCATTGACTTATACAAAAAATTAGAAAATGTAAGCGACTACGTCATCTTCGATAGTTCTTCATCAACTCTCGGTTTGTGGACCAAAAATGAATCGGTAGTTACAAATGAAGAGCTATTTAAACGAATTAATGGCACCGAACATCTTAAAGTATACTACAAAAGCGATATTCCCGAGAGATATCACTACAAGAAGAACTTAAGAATCGCACCAGTCTTCGCGGTTGCAGACATTGGATGGCTAATCAAAGCATACAAAAATCCATACAAAGACTTGTGTAGGTTCACTTCTTACTCATTCTTCATTATCCCTTAATCCCACTAGCCCATCATTATTCATAGAGTTATGATTTCGCTTCTTTCCTTTTCCCACAACAGATGGAGCACATGGCTATGACAACGCGGAATCCGACATGCATCCCTTCATGGTGGCAATGGGTCCCGACATTCAACACTTCAAGGATCGACAACTCTTCGAACAAATTGATCTCTATCCC
Source organism: Taenia saginata (assembly GCA_001693075.2). Classification (NCBI taxonomy): domain Eukaryota; kingdom Metazoa; phylum Platyhelminthes; class Cestoda; order Cyclophyllidea; family Taeniidae; genus Taenia; species Taenia saginata. Next base: position 123,394 of record LWMK02000056.1, on the reverse strand, counting down.
TACATCTGTGCACTGCTGAGACTGGAGAAGCCCAACAGAATCGATGGACTGATTGACCGTGTGGTGAAGTTCTTGAAGGAAAAGCCGGATGAGGATTACCTTGAACAATTTCGTCTCTACGCCTCTGGCACACTAATCCCCAAACCACCCGCCTACATTTGAAATGTCCAATTCATTAATAAACAATTGCATACGTTTGCTTAAATCCCCTTTCTTTTGATTCTGGTGGTTGGTATTTGCGACAATCAAAGCCATTCACTGCATCAGTCTACTCCTCTTCCTGCTTATTCAAAAAAAGACCACCAACTCTCCTCCATTGCATTTCAAGAGGGGAGAAACTCTGTTAGCAAAAACGTCTAGACTTTCTTTCACTATTGCTGCAATAATGCCCTAGCCATGGTGGAGTGAAAAGACGTTAATTTTGCGTAGTTTTATGAGCAAAACGCATTAAAGGAAATTTCAAAAGTATCCGACAGACTGGTTGTTTTACTTTTAAAGTTTTATTGTAGGTGTGTTTAATCCACCTGAAATTCAATATCCTCCCAAGGCCAATGACGCCAACTCCTGAACTCTTTTATTTCTTGGGTTGGTCAACCTAGTAACCACACCCCTGAAACTGAACTACCACGGCCTCAGCCATATTTGCACATGGCACAAGCATGATGCCAGGGCTAGCCAACGCCAGCATGGCACACACTTGCTCCAAACACTCTAATATCTATTCTCCTTCAAAGGAATGATTAAACTCCCACATCTAGATGGTCTGGCCTGACCTAGCAGAAAATGTCTCACAAATTAAAAAGAAAAGAGAGGAAAAGTAATGCTAGTAGCTAGTTTCATTCCTTGTTCGATGTATTAATCAATGAGGAAGAAATTTAGTGATTTCACAGCATTTCAAAACGGTTGGCAACGTCTCAGACTACAATTGTGATATTTTACTGCAAGATATACTACTAAGGAAAGAACTGAGATTTCAAGGTTCTTGAAGAAAATGTATTTTGCCAAAACAATCCATTTAGTAAAAGAACTGGTGAGTTCCAATCACTGACGGAGGAATAATTGCATCGCCAACACCAGAACAAGCATTAGAAAGACGTTGCCTAAAATGGAACAAAAAATTAAACAAAGTGGAGACGAGTCCACATCAACTTGGCAGAGGTACGATGCGAGCTATTGAGTGCACAATCAGTCCCTACCTGCAAGAATATTCGAAGCACCAAAAGGTGAGTCCAATCCCCTGGCGTATCGGTCGAACTGTCTCAGCACATCCATCGAAGGCAGGTATTTGACAAAGGGAGCGACTCGGTACACATCACTGTTAACCACGTTGGGCTTGTAAATCTTGAGGAGGAGACAGACGAGAGCGTAGACGTCCACCTGGTAGAACACTGGTACGGCACCAAGCTTTCGTATATCAGGTCCCATGGCGACGATGAAGGGATGCATGTCGGGTTCGGAGTTGTTGTAGCCATGCATTCCATCTGTAGTGTGGTAGACCAGTTATTAGTCAGCCCATCGGAGCGTTGGATGGGAAACAAAATTCCACACAGAAAGAAAAGACTTACTGAGGGTATTCTTGTATGGTTTTGAAGGGTCAGTTTGAACCATCCAACCGAGATGTGGGAAGACAACAATCGGTGCGATTCGTGAGTTGTTCTTAAAGTGATATTCAGCGGGGATGTCCTCTTTCAGGTAGACGTCGCAGTGTTCAAGCTTTTTAAGCCTTTCATACATTTCTTTCACAGTTAAACCTGTACCTGTTCAACAACACCATCAAGTAAGTGGATGCAAGCACAAGAGAAAAGATGGAAGGTAACCACTGACTAACCATCTGGTTTTGGCCATACACCCAATGTAGCTGGCGAACCATCCACGCCAAATAGATAATCATTTGGTGACAGGACTTTGCTAACATTGACAATTTTGGTGTAGTTGACTCTTGCCATGCCGTGATCACTGGTAATTATGATGTTAGGTGGCTCTTCAAAGTTATTAGACTGCTCGATCCTTTGCAGTAGGTAAGCAATACCATCGTTCAGCTTTTCCAATGTTTCAAGAACTTGTATTGAATCAGGTCCATACTTGTGTCCGATTGAGTCTGGCTCATTGAAATACATCAAAACGAGATTTACATCGGGTTTTGTGATCCAATCCATGACTCGATCCACCCGATATCTAAGGCTTGGAGCGCTACTGTAGAGACCGAAGTTGACATACGCCATTTCACCGTACATGCGAGAATCACTGCTTGGCCAGTAGACGACGCCACTTTTCCCACCATTTCGTTGGTTCGTCAGCCATATCTGCTCGTTGTGATTCATGGTAAACCATTTAGCCTCAAAATTCTTCTTGGTATCGGTGTATTTGTAGTAGTCTTTCAAGTCGGGGTCGTAGAATGTATTGCCCACTAGGCCATGGTGCTCAACAGTGCGTCCGGTGACGAGAGAAAAGTGTGATGGAAATGTGAGCGTGACCATTACACTTTGAACCTTCATGCCACGAAATCCCTCGCTGGCAATTTTTTGAAAAGCGGAAACATTTTTGCCATTTGCAACACTTTGAACCTTCATGCCACGAAATCCCTCGCTGGCAATTTTTTGAAAAGCGGAAACATTTTTGCCCTTTGAAAGGGCATATTCGATGTAGTCGTGTCGGAAGCCGTCAAGGGAGATCAGAATGACTTTTTGTGAGTAGCATGTGCCACAGAGCAGGAACAGGAATGCCAGAAGTAGGTGCATATCGCGTTAGAAATGAATTTGCCGCGTGATGTCACTGCTTTTATAATTGGCAACGGTATCAATCTTCCCACACGACCAATCAGGTGCGAGTTCAATTGGCGAATGAACAAGAGACTTGGGAATGGGTGAGCAAAATTGTTAGGAAAGAATGAGTGATTTAATAAACTGGGAATGAAGGAAAGAATCGTTGAATAAATAGGTGTGCATTCAGACGGATAGATAGATAGAGAAATAATGAGGAGAATACAATTTTTGATAAACGCATTTACGTTGGTAGACAGATAATCGGATAAATGTATGACTGATCCTAGCACTTTTTGTCTGTTTTGTCTCGAATTTTTTCCGCTTAGTGTTTTAAAAGCAACGAGGACCCAAATGAACCCCTTCCATGATCTAGCTGTGCTCTAAAATCCTTTTAGTTTGAATCACACAAAAGGATTGTGCTCATTTTGGACTATTTCTCTCGTGGATTCCACAAAAGACATCAAATTGTGTACTTTTATTAATTAACAAAGTGCCAGAATGTTTAAGATAAATTTCCTCGGAATTGTCTTTGAAACCTCCCACAGGGTACTGATTAAGTTGTCAGTAGTACCTCATTAGGACACAATTAAGTTTTCTGTTAACATTTAAAGATGTCAAAATTAACTTGTGACAGGACTTTATCCTCATATTGCTTATTTGTGCAGAAGATGTTCACTGAAGCACGATTGGAAGTAAGTGCACAATCTATCCCTTTTATCATCATTAGACTCCGGTGGGTAACATGCCATTGACTGGGTTTTTCGCATACCAAACTTTAACGGATTTGGGCTTCGTCCGGCTACATTTGCTAGCATATACGTTTCTTTTGGAGTTATCAGCACCACATACAGTCAGATGATGTGGATAAAAAATGTACTTTAAGAACCTAAGTTAATGAAATTTCGGAGGGACGTTTGCTTTACATCTGGATTTTAAAAAAATTGCAAGCGAAAATGAGGTTAAGCTCGATTCTCAACTGTCCCCTCTGTATGACGTCTAACCCGAACTTATTGACTAGGGCGGTGTGTATCATGTGGCAACGCCAGAGCAGAAAAAAACTCTTTAATGCTGAAATGCAAGCAACTCCTTTGAGATGCAACGTATACACAGCAATAGTACTTTTAAAACAGCAGCATTACTGACATGCGTTTAAATGATGCTGGATAGCTAAGCCTGCACTCCCAATGTTCCCCAACTCGCCACTTTCCTCTATCGAACACGAATGAGCATTCATTATTCTACTTGTGCAATTTCAGTAGGAGCACATAACAACGTCTGCTCCGACTCAAATGCATGAAGGCAGGAGCATGTGCGTAAAAGCCAATGTTTAGCTAATGTTGCCACTGCGATGTTTCATTACTCATTTCTCACTAAGGAGCGCATTCAATATTACTAAATTCCCATATAGGCGCAGTAAAATATGAGCAGTTTCACAAGTAAATGTTTAAATTATTTGGCAGAGTTGGGTTTGTATGTCCATTCTAGACCTACGTTTGCATTCAACCCAATTTTACACACAGCAGATTTAAGGGAAACCACTTTTTAAAACGCAAAAAATACTACACTATAAGTTTGAGAGAAAAGATTATGCAAGTGATAATTAGAACCACACCTAGGCAGTTGCACCAATGCGAAGGTGAGGTGTGTGCGGCCAGTAAGGTGACGTTAAGGTAACGCAACTCAAGTATAAGAGAAGGATCTTGTAAATGGGTTGATATTGCTCGCTTAAATGTCAAGACAAGTGGTAATGGGCCGGTTTCTACTACTCCTAGCATTAGTCTGCTCCGCATACTGCACGAATAAGGTGATTTTCATCTCCTTCGATGGCTTCCGACACGACTACCTCGACATGGCCGAAAAGGCGGGCAGAAATATTTCAGCCTTCAAGCAGATCCGTGATGCCGGTTTCCAGGCGGAGGTGCAGAATGTGATGATAACACTGACATTCCCTTCACACTACGCCATGGCGACAGGTCGCAATGTGGAGAATCATGGTCTAGTGGGCAATAACTTTTGGGATATTGAACTGAATAAGAAGTACAACTATAAGAAGACGGAGAGAAACATTGAATCAGAATGGTTCGAATATGCGGGTGCAGAACCACTGTGGGTTACAAATGAACGACATGGCGGCAGAAGCTGTGTCTTCCAGTGGGTTGGTAGTGAGGCGAGGGTTCATAACAAAATGGCCTTCGCCACATCTGGCGTCTACAATAAGGATAACACCCTACAGTACCGCGTTGATCGAATCATGGACTGGATTTCACGCGACGAGTTCAATTTGGCCATGATGTACTACAACCAACCCGATAGTAATGGACATAGGTACGGACCCAATTCAACTCAGGTGATGGATGCTGTGGAGGAAGACAATGGTGCCGTCGCCTACTTGCTGCAGAGGATAGAACAGACACCTTCGCTTAAGGGAAAAGTCAACATTGTCATTTCCTCTGACCACGGGATGACATATGTCAACCCAAAGACAACAGTAATCGACCTATACACTCCGTTGCAAAACATAAGTAACTTCTTAAAAATGGATAATTCTCCAGCGACCCTCGGAATAAGAAACCAAAGCAAAAAAGCTACAGTTGAACAAGCATTTAAGCTAATTAACGGTACCGAACATCTTAACGTATACTTCAAGGAGGATATTCCGGATAGATACCACTTCAAGAAGAATCCACGAATCCCTCCAGTCTTTGCGATCGCAGAAAATGGATGGTTAATCAGCACCCAAAAAGACGGATACAATGACTTGTGTATGTTTACTTCCTGCTCATTTCTTGTCATCGTTTAGTTGCGCTTTACTACTATAATCATAGTGACACTTTCGATTTCCTCCCCTTACCTTGACTTTCCTCCATCCACAATAGATGGAATGCACGGTTATGATAATGCGGAACCCGACATGCATCCCTTCATGGTAGCAATGGGTCCGGACATTCCTCACTTCAAGGATCGACAACACTTCTACCAGATCGACCTCTATCCCTACATCTGTGCAATGCTGGGACTGGACAAGCCCAACAAAATCGACGGACTGGTTGACCGTGTGTTACCGTACTTGAAGGAGAGGCCGAGTGAGGAGTACCTGAATAAATTCCGTCTCTACGCCACTGGCACACTTACTCCTTGACTCACACAAAACACTTTTAGTATTGGCGCTGTACTCACTAAAAAACTGTGATTTTTTATTTCGCTTTAGCGCAAAAACGCCGTGATTGAAAATTCTTTTTGAGGCGGTTTGTAAGGCTCCCTTCTTTCGTGTAATTTTCCGTCCATGCTCTGAGTTTCTAATTGTCCATTAAATCACCTTCCTTTCGTCGAGACTTTTAGTTTTAATAAGGGTCTTAACTATCGCACTGCCAATTTAAGGTCGTTAGTTAAACTTACATACAAATTTCCGCAAAATTTTATCTTTCTTTTCAAAATTAAATCAACATTATGGGTGGATACTTAAAGGATCTGACGGCGGTACTGTGCCTCATGAAAGTGCATTTGGTAAGTGCGTTGAATGCTGTCAAGTTGGCTTGGAATTATCCGACTGGGGTGAAGCGTACCACCTCAGCTTTTACCCTGTGAGAATCATCAAAGCCGAGGCTACTCCCTTTGAACCCTGACGTTGCGCCTCTTGTCACACTCGTACTTGACACACCTTAATCGCGCTAGTGAATTAACCATCACTCCTAGCCGTGATATCTCCGAGGCTAATTAATGGAATAATTTCTTCTTTCATTTACTTCTTAACCTTTTATAATGATGACTATACCTGCACCATTCAATTGTACCAATTTCTTATTTAAAATATCCTCACAAGATCAACAAAATTCTTCAAGACATCAGAAAACTGGGAGTTTTTATCCAGTGCACCGCATCCATAAGTGTGCAGGGTGGTTTCTGACAAGACTTTGAACTTAGCGAGTGCTCACTACCTAGGCAACGTATTAAATACAGCATATTTTCTTCAAAAGCATATAAAAGGGCAAAAACACAAATTAAGAATAGGGATCCTCTTCGGCACATTGGTGAGGTATAACTAGTTGATTATCCAATGTAAGGACAAGCATTAGAAAGAGATAGCCTAAAATGGAATGAAAAATGTAACACAATTAGGACAGGACATTGAGAACACTATCAATCCTTACCTGAGAGCATCATCGAAGCACCAGAGAGTGGATCCAAACCCTTGGCACATCGGTCAAATTGTCTGATCACATCCACCAAAGGCAGATATTTGACAAGGGGACCGAGTCGGCTTGTAAATCTAGAGGAGGAGACAGACGAGAGCGTAGACGTCTACCTGATGGAACACTGGTACGGCACCAAGCTTTCGTATGCCAGGTCCCATGGTGACGATGAAGGGATGCATGCATTCCATCTGTAGTGCGGTAGATCAGTTGTTTGTCAGCCCATCGGAACATTGAATGTGAAGTGAATTCTCATCAACAAATAGGAGACTTATATGGAGTACTCTTGTATAGCTTTGAAGCATTGATGTGAGCCATTCAACCGAGGAGTGGGAAGGTGGAAATCGGTCAAATTTGCTTATTATTCCCAAGGTGGTGTTCATCTGGTGCATTTTAATGTGGAAGTGCTTTAGTTGTGCAGTTAATCTTGTTTTCCCGCGGTTTTAAAATCGTGTCTAACGAAAACCAAACCAAGTAAATACGAGCACCACCAGGTCACGATGCTTGACAATGCGTCCTTTTTTGAAAGTAGTTCGATGGAAATGTAAGTGTAAACTTTGAACTTGCATTCCTCGAGAGCCCCCACTGGCTATACCATGGAAAGCAAAAAACTTTTCTTTTGTTTTGAGGGCCATTTTCGGTATGATTGTGACGGGAGCCATCAGAAGAAAGTAAAATTATTTTGCTAACCTTATAAATGCGGAAAATCTAATTCTAGTGTAATTGTGTATCAAGCCAGAAATGGAAGAAAGTGTACAATAATGAAGGCTTTCATTCAGAGATGGCTTTTGTCTTTCGATGCGACCATGAGGCAAGAACTCAGCTAGAGAATGGCTGAACAGATAAGTAGGAAAGGAAGGGTTTGTCGCTCTACTCCACCATTATGACTGGCTTTTACGGTGGATAAGTAAACTGTCAGATCAAAAATCCATCGCATATCTGATGGTCTTTTATTTTCTCTTATACCAATGGAAAATGTCAAATGGTATTTCAGTACTAGCTTTTACACTTTTGTTATCTTTTCATCGACTTTAACGCTGAAATTCGTGAAATTTTGTCCCGCAATGCTTGAACTTAAGGCAATACACAGGACCGCATTCTTTAACCGGCTAACGCCCATCCACACTGGACGTTGGTGCGGCGTTGACTGCAATGCTGGCCGTCAGTCACTTCACCACATCAAAAATGTCGGTTATGCAGAGCTTCTAGAGAGAAAAAGGAGCTTCAAAAATGACAACTGACAGTTCAGGGTTGTTAAAAGTTGTGCACAATACAAAGGAATTACTCGTTTTCACTATTGAGCAATATTTTGAAGGTAATGAAGGTTTAGAAATTGCGATTATTTAGCAACCTTAAACGCTCTGGTCGTCCTTCAACCAGCTGTTCAACAGAAAGCATCGAAGCAATTCGTCAGTGTGCTGCTGAGAGTGTGGGCATTTCGATTCGACACTATAATCAAGACTTGGACGAACTTTTAAGAAGCTCTCCACAGCGTGTTCACACGAAGAATTTACATCTTCATGTCTACGGAGTCTATTGACCACGAGCAGTGAAGGGACTTCGTTGAATGGATCGTGAACCAACAGTATCAACAACAGGCGGGCACAAGATCATCTTTAGTAATTGGCCTCCTAATTTCCATCTTGATGGTTTGGTTAACCGATGAAACTGTTGCACGAGTGATTGTAGGGAAGCCAACCTAACGAATTATTTTTTGTGTCTAAATTGGGAGACACGGATGTGGAGGACGACAGCTGTTTCCAACGCGACGGCGCGAGGAACAGGTCATCCAGCCTGCGACTCATTTCCTGGTCGTGTAGTTTCCCACTTTGGTAATCATAATTGGCCGCCTAGATCGTGCATTTTAATTTAATTTGAGCCCAATTAAAAAGATTTAGACTCCTTTTTATTTACATCGCACTGTAATATCCCAGGTTCATTAATAACCTCTTCTAAATGATCAAAAACAAAAAATTATCTGTAAACTCATCTATCTCTTTTGTAGACACTAGCATGTTTTAAGGCGCTAAGATGATGAACACACTTTGAAGAGCTCAGTTCATTCATACATGGATAATCATAAACGAAAACAACTTTAAGCTCAATTTTCAACTACTCTTACTCTTTGACGACTCCTGGAGGTTCTTTGACTGGTGTTGTGCGAATCATATAACAATGCAAACACTAAGAGGACTCTGTCGTGCCAAACTGCAATCATAGGAACTGAGCTACGACGCAGTCGCAATAATTGTACTATTATAATGAACATTTTTTTTGCCACTACCTAGGCCTGCATTCATAACACCCGACGACCTCCCATTGTTTCGTGTTGCCCCACTCCAGCACTCCACTCAGCAGCGGTACACAATAGCGACCTCTAAAAATCCAATTATAAAAAATAACAAAAGTAAGATCTGTTATTACTTCAGCTTCGTTAAGATCAGCCTTATATTTTCATTGAGAAATTTACAGGACTGCCACATACTTTGAGAGAGGTTTCATCAAATATGTACTACTATTAAGTAATATCATTGTGTCAAATTTTCACGCAAAATTAGACACTTATATTAATTGCGGTCAGAAGTCTTGAATGCTTAAAGTGTTTAGCAAGTTAGAGGTTTTGAAATCGGTCCAAAAACAAACAAGCTTTACAATATCTAGGCTTAAGGAGGGGAGGTTAGGTGATTGCGTGAAAAGAACCACACCCAAGCACATGCACCAATGCAAAGGCGAGGTATGTAGAACCACTGAAGTGGCGACAAGGTAACGAAAACATATATAAAGAAATGTTTCAAAAGAAGGTTGACTTTGCCTTCAGAATGGAAAGACACGTGCTGGTAGGACAGCTACTACTCCTGCTTACATTCATCTACTCTGCATACTGCGCGAATAAGGTGCTATTCATCTCCTTCGATGGCTTCCGACACGACTACCTCGACATGGCCGAAAAGGCGGGCAGAAATATTTCAGCCTTCAAGCAAGTCCGAGACGCTGGCTTTCAAGCTGTAGTGCAGAATGTGATGATAACACTGACATTCCCTTCACACTACGCCATGGCGACAGGACGCAATGTGGAGAATCATGGTCTAATGGGCAATAACTTCTACGACCCTGCAACAGATAGAAAGTACAACTATAAGAGAACTGAAAAAAATGTGCAATCTCATTGGTTTGAATATGCGGGTACAGAACCACTGTGGGTTACAAATGAACGACATGGAGGCAGAAGCTGTGTCTTCGGATGGGTCGGCAGTGAGGCGAGGGTTCATAACAAAATGGCCTTTGCTACCTCCGGTGTCTATAACGAGGATAACACTCTACAATACCGTCTTGACCGAATCATGGATTGGTTTTCGCGTGACGAGTTCAATCTGGCCATGTTGTACTACAACCAACCCGATAGTAATGGACATAGGTACGGACCCAATTCTACGGAGGTGATGGATGCTGTGGAGGAAGACAATGGTGCTGTCGCCTACTTGCTGCAGAGGATAGAACAGACACCTTCGCTTAAGGGAAAAGTCAACATTATCATTTCCGCCGATCATGGAATGACATATGTCAACCCAGATACAACAGTAATTGACCTATACACTCCGTTTAAAAACGAAAGCAAATACATGATATTCGACACGTCTCCAGCAACTCTCGGTTTGCGAACCAATAACACACAGAAAATTACAAATGAAGAAATATTTAACCGAATTAAAAACATCTCACATCTTAATGTGTACCACAAAGAGGATATTCCGGACCGATACCACTTCAAGAAGAATCCACGGGTTGCACCAATTTATGCGATCGCGGACAATGGATGGTTGATTAGTACCCGAGATGGCGGTTACAGTAATTTGTGTATGTTTACTCTCCGCTCATATCTTGTCATGATATACTTGCATTAACACTTTATCAGCTTAATATGCCACTTTAATTTCTTTCCCTTACCCACCACAGATGGAATGCACGGCTACGATAACGAGGAACCCGACATGCATCCCTTCATGGTAGCAATGGGTCCCGACATTCCTCACTTCAAGGATCGACAACACTTCTACCAGATCGACCTCTATCCTTACATCTGTGCAATGCTGGGACTGGACAAGCCCAACAAAATCGACGGTCTGGTTGACCGTGTGTTACCGTACTTGAAGGAGAGGCCGAGTGAGGAGTACCTGAATAAATTCCGTCTCTACGCCACTGGAACACTCACCCACTAACACCTACCATGTTGTAAAATGACGCTTTATTCATTGTTAAACTGTTGGTACTTTTTCGACTCTAATATATGAATTCCAGAAACTAATGCTTATTTACTGCCGGTGGTTTTGTGGACTTTCCTCTTACCATCTTCTTCAGTGTCTCATTCTCAATCGTTCATAAGTTCAACTTCCATTTACCAATTGTTTTTCAGTTAAGTAAATTTTGGTTTTTCATACGGGTATATTCAGATCGGAAATTCTGTTTCAACACAAATCATTGAAACTAGTGTAGCAGGTCTGTGCTTAGGATAAGTGCTCTTCGTAGACTCACTGAATTCTGGCAAGTTTACTGAGAAATATCAGACTACGTTGAAGCCTATCCCTCCTGCCAGACTAATCAGGGTGGGGACCACACCCTTTGAACTTTGTCATCTCATCCCTTCTCACATCCTCTACTTGACATACCTTAACCGCGCTACTGAAATGTCAATTAACTCTTGTAGCTACGTCTCAGAGACCAGAATATGTGAAGTGATTAACTTTTGTTCACCTTAAATTTCTCGTATCTGTAAACGAAATCCCAAATGTCAGTATCAAAGACTCTCTATCTACAATACAACACACGAGCGGCTAAAAAACTGTAAAAACACTGCTTTTTTCTTCAAGAAACTAAGAAAATGGGATGTATTATCGTAAGATACCGCTTCCATAAGTGTGCATGGTGATTTTATAATAAGTTTTGAACCTAATTAGACTCCTCCAATTCGAAACCATTCAATTTGTGATAGGAATCCCAACAAGAATTTTTACAAGGCAATAATAACTGGTACAAAATATATTAGAGAAAGAGAACCATTCAATTAAATCAGTGGCGTATAATTAGATGTATAGCCAACACAAGGACGAGCATCAGGAAGACGTTGCCTGAAATGGAACAAAAAGTGGGTCACAGTTAGGACGAGCCTACGTTGACTTGGCAGCGATATGATGTGAGGCATTGGGAGCACTATCAATCCCTACCTGAGAGAATATTCGAAGCACCAGAGAGTGGATCCAAACCCTTGGCGTATCGGTCGAACTGTCTCAGCACATCCATCGAAGGCAGGTATTTGACAAAGGGAGCGACTCGATACACATCACTGTCAACCACGTTAGGCTTGTAAATCTTGAGGAGGAGACAGACGAGAGCGTAGACGTCCACCTGGTAGAACACTGGTACAGCACCTAGCTTTCGTATGCCAGGTCCCATGGCGACGATGAAGGGATGCATGTCTGGTTCGGAGTTGTTGTAGCCATGCATTCCATCTGTAGTGTGGTAGATCAGTTATTAGTCAGCCCATCAGAACATTGGATGGGAATCAAAAGTCTTTAGGCAAAAGGAGGACTTACTGAGAGTATTTTCGTATGGTTTTGAAGCATTGGTTAGAAGCATCCAGCCGAGATGTGGGAAGACAACAATCGGAGCGATTCGCGAGTTGTTCTTAAAGTGATATTCAGGGGGAATGTCCTCTTTCAGGTAGACGTCGCAGTGTTCAAGCGTTTTAAGCCTTTCATACATTTCTTCCACCGATAGACCTATTCCTTTTAAAAAAGGCCATCAATTTAGTGGGTAAAAGCGCAAGGTCGGAGATAAAAGATAATAATGTTTAACTAACCACGTGGCAATGGCCATACACCCAATGTTGCTGGCGAACCATCCACGCCAAATATGTACTTATTTGGTGGCAGGACTGCGCTAACATTGACAACTTTTGTGTGATTGACTCTTGTCATGCCATGATCACTGGTAACTATGATGTTAGGTGACTCATCAAAGTCATTCGACTGCTCGATCCTTTGCAGGAGGTAAGCAATACCATCGTTCACCTCCTCCAGTGCCTTAAGAACTTGTTCCGAATCAGGACCATATTTGTGTCCACTTGAGTCCGGTTCATTGAAGTACATCACAACGAGATTCACATCAGGCTTTGTGATCCAATCCATGACTCGATCCACCCGAAATCTGATACTTGGCGTGCTACTGTAGAGACCGAAGTTGACATACTCCATTTCGCCGTACATACGAGAATCACTGCTTGGCCAGTAGACGACGCCACTTTTCCCACCGTTTCGTTGGTTCGTCAACCATATCTGCTCGTTGTGATTCATGGTAAACCATTTAGGCTGAAGATTCTTCGTAGCATTGGTGTATTTGTAGTAGTCTTTCAAGTCGGGGTCGTAGAATGTATTGCCCACTAGGCCATGGTGTTCAACTGTTCGTCCCGTTGCAAGGGTAAAGTGTGATGGAAACGTGAGTGTAACCATCACGTTCTGTACTTGCATTCCACGAAACCCCTCGCTGGCAATTTTTTGAAAAGCGGAAACATTTTTGCCCTTTGAAAGGGCATATTCGATGTAGTCGTGTCGGAAGCCGTCAAGGGAGATCAGAATGACTTTTTGTGAGTAGCATGTGCCACAGAGCAGGAACAGGAAAGCCAGAAGTAGTTGCATCTTGGGGTTTCAATCGAATGGGTGCTCAGTATCGCTGCTTTTATAATTGGTGACTCCACTTGTCTTTCAACTTGACCAATCAGTCAAGACCGTAGTTGGTGAGTGGATGAAAGCATCAGGTTTGAATGGGTGTGCATATGTGTGTGTGATTCGGAAAAAAAGTTTGAATTAATTAATAATCTCATAGATCAAACCTAAAATGAAGGAATGTCTGAATAAAATCAGGCATAAATTGTTTAAGCGGTGAATGATAGATTGCGATTTCCTTAAAATAATCGCTCATTTTTACAGTGAGATTCACTAATTCAAACAAAATTTGGGATTTCTGCCTGTATTAGACCAGTCCCCTCTTTTAATGGTATTAGACTTGCCCCTTTCTTTACTTTTGTAATTAATTGCTGCAACAATTAGACCCACGCTGTAAATTGTGTTTTCTGAATAGCGCTAGGTGGAAAATTTGGGATGATTCTTCCTCACTTTTAAATGGATCTTTTAGCTTCAACATTCCTTTTCTTGCCCTACCTGCTATTAGATGCCTTTGCATGAGACAGTTTTCGTTTTCAATTCTTCCCTGCTCCCATAGTCTCACTTCCTATCCCATGTTTTAATTACATTGTTAGCCTCTTTTTGGTGACTTTGTCGGTCAGCTAAGCTCTCATGTAAACTTTAATTCCCAATTCTCCCTTGAGGCCGTAGTAATGCACACCAATCCGGCAGTGGTCCGCACTGTGTAAGCAGGGATGGAAGACCACTAGGTAAAGCGGTGCTACGAGAAATTCATTTTAGAAAAATTGTATTGCCGGAACCTGTAGATTATTTTAGTCATTGTTACGCTTTACAACATTCATAATTTGTCCCACGTAAACCAATAGAAAGGACGATACAAAACTTAAAAAATTGTGAATGCTTCAGTGGAAGGGATCCAAATGCAGATCATTTGTTTATGCACCGATTAATAATGACAACATTTGCAAGGAAGAAGTATAGGAGCGCATTGTTTTACCCAACACTTAAAATCCATTACCTGTTCGGCTGAGCGGGACTATTTAGATAGGGATGTGTAAATTCCATTTTCTTCAAACAATGCCTAGATATCATCATTTCCTTGTCATGTACAACTCTGGAAGGGAGGATCCAGTAGCTTATTTCTAAGGGTGTGGCCTTTAATTCGATCAAACTGGGAGGGAAACGGCGTAGAGGTATGCATAATTGAACTTGTGAGCGTAGTGAAGTTTACGGGTGTGTTAACCACACCCACATGGAATCCATCCAGAAGTCAAGCAAACAGTCTGTTGAGTAAATTGGAAATTTTTACGTGGTATCAAGGGAGTGATACACTTGTCTAAATCACAAAACCACACCGGCTACCAGGTCGAATTCTCATACTGCTTTTACCGGCCACAGCTACAGATTAAAGAAATGTGACACTTTCACAACAAAAAGTTAGGAAAATTTATGGTGTTGATGGTCTGAGAAACCAGGGAAATACCTTCCATCCCTAACACTGCCTTGGGAATTACTGCGTAGATGGACAGTTAATAAGGCGGTTGTAGTAGTTGGTTTTAAATTTTGCTGTTCCCAATCATCGAAAATCAAGCAAGTAGACTAAAATAAAAAATAAGCTGATGTTTATTACTGAAATGGACATTTTAATTGCTGTTGGAGGTGTTAGTGGGTGAGTGTGCCAGTGGCGTAGAGACGGAATTTATTTAGGTACTCCTCACTCGGCCTCTCCTTCAAGTACGGTAACACACGGTCAACCAGACCGTCGATTTTGTTGGGCTTGTCCAGTCCCAGCATTGCACAGATGTAGGGATAGAGGTCGATCTGGTAGAAGTGTTGTCGATCCTTGAAGTGTTGAATATCGGGACCCATTGCTACCATGAAGGGATGCATGTCGGGTTCCGCATTATCATAGCCGTGCATTCCATCTGTTGTGGGCAAAAGAAAATCAAAATAAGGAAAAGAAATAGAAGTGATGTATTGTGCAAATGGAATGCTGAGTGAGAAGTGAACATACACAAATTACTGTATGGTTTTTTTTGTGTGTTGATTAACCACCCATTGTCTGCGACCGCGTAGACTGGAGGGATTCGTGGATTCTTCTTGAAGTGGTATCTATCCGGAATATCATCTTTGTAGTATACATTTAGATGTTCAGTACCGTTAATTAGTCCAAATACTTCTTTAGCTGTAATATTTGATCCATTTTTGATCCACAAACCGAGAGTTGCTGGAGAGTTGTCTTGAATGAGACTTTTGCTCTTGTTTAACAACTTATCGTATAACTTAATTACTGTTGTATCTGGGTTGACATATGTCATTCCATGATCGGCGGAAATGACAATGTTGACTTTTCCCTTAAGCGAAGGTGTCTGTTCTATCCTCTGCAGCAAGTAGGCGACAGCACCGTTGTCTTCCTCCACAGCATCCATCACCTGAGTTGAATTGGGTCCGTACCTATGTCCATTACTATCGGGTTGGTTGTAGTACATCATGGCCAAATTGAACTCGTCGCGTGAAATCCAGTCCATGATTCGATCAACGCGGTACTGTAGGGTGTTATCCTTATTGTAGACGCCAGATGTGGCGAAGGCCATTTTGTTGTGAACCCTCGCCTCACTACCAACCCACTGGAAGACACAGCTTCTGCCTCCATGTCGTTCATTTGTAGACCACAGCGGTTCTGCACCCGCATATTCGAACCATGGCGATTCCAAATTATTTTTTGAATCCTTATAGCCATAGGATGCATTCAATGCGGGGTCGTAGAAATTATTGCCCACTAGACCATGATTCTCCACATTGCGACCTGTCGCCATGGCGTAGTGTGAAGGGAATGTCAGTGTTATCATCACATTCTGCACCTCCGCCTGGAAACCGGCATCACGGATCTGCTTGAAGGCTGAAATATTTCTGCCCGCCTTTTCGGCCATGTCGAGGTAGTCGTGTCGGAAGCCATCGAAGGAGATGAAAATCACCTTATTCGCGCAGTATGCGGAGCTGATTAATGCAAGAAGGAGTAGGCAATGGACTGAAATTCCACACCTCATCGTGATTGTAAAATCGACAGAATTTTGTTGAGTTGGCTTTTATACCTCAGACTAAAATGATTTCGCACTCTTCGATTGGTTTATCGCCATTCCGTCACTTATTGGTTCAGCTTCCTAAGGCTGGATCGCCAAGACTCATTTCGTATTTGCTTACGTAGGTGCAGTAAATTTCAAGCGGCTTCAAAATTCTTTTTCAACCAAACGATTGACGCACTCACTAACTTGATCAAATTCTTCAAGTTGGCACACTAATCACCTTTATTCGATTCTCTAACCACTTTACCAAGTGAGTAGATTACTGTGAATCGGTTGTAAGATGGAGCTTCTTCCAGGTCAAATTTGACGCGAAAGACAGACAAGTCTTCGAGTAGTACGAGTTTAAGATATGGGATAAATGTGAACATCGTAGAATAAATGGATAGGTTTGGTTGTTTCGGTGAATCTCAAATAGTCGCTGCAAATGGAACAACGAACTTGTCCTTCCCATTAAGGTTTCATTGAAATAGTTGTTCAACTGAAGGGAGTAAATACAGGGTTACTGCCCGTTCCCTGTTCATTAATCCAATACAAAGGACTAATTCGAGCTTTCGCCATAGAGTTTCGGTAACTCGAACAATGAGTCTACCTATCCCTGTAACAACCCAACCAGTGTTCAGGACATTAAATTGCACAAAATGTGAACCAAGATTTGTGCAAGTTGCTAACGAAAAAAACTAAAAAGAGGAGCGCATTAATTTCGGCCACATTCTTGGTAGACCGGCATTTCTCCGACCCGCTGAGACTTGGTTTGCCCCAGAAGATAGATTTCAAATCCACCTCAGACACCACAAATTCATGCCCTGCGCGGGTCATTTGTAGACAAGAAGGAGACTTTCCTGTTCGACGTTCCCCTTAAAGTCATACAACATAGGGAGTATACTTGCTGAATCCATAAATTTCTATTTAGCTTAAAATCTTGACGCATCGCATTCAGTATAGCTACCTTAGTCCCTCTATATCCAAATTTTGTACCTCTTCAAGTTGATGATCTGTGTAGTATTTATTTAAAAAGTTGCGCTCATTTGAAATGGGATGATGGACTGAACATGAGAAAGATGCACTTCAACTTTGACCACTCTTGCACTTTACCAATCTCCCAAGAGGAGACCTTCATTCCAGCAGTCGAGCGTAGAGATCAGCGATGGAGAAATTTACCAACAAACGATGAGGAATTCAGTAAACTAATTCTCAAATCCATAAATGCGGAATGTATAGCTAACGGACGCGACACGTTGAAACCTGACATGTCAAGGAAGAACTGTGATACGTTGCGTTGTGGTGCTTCCCGATACGTCAATGTGGTCCACTGAAGTACGATAAATCGTATGAGAATTGAGCTAGAAATAAGAATTGAGTTAAAATTAATGGTTAGTTGCAAATTTCAAAAGGACAGGGGAAAACAGTCATTCTTTCTGACAAATTCAAGTCTTTCTAGTCACAAGTCTTGCTAGATTTTCTTTACCTTTTTATGCAAAGAATGTTAGAGCCGCGGCCGCTGGAAATTGGTCCTGTCAAGCTGTCAAGAGCAGTAGGACAAGGAGGGCGCGGACTCGCCTGTCCACACTATACTCACACTGCTTGACTCAACACAATTACTCAGAGTTGATGAAAAACGAGTTTACGGGCGAATTAGGTGCAGCCCTTCCCAGTTTTTTTGCTCTCAAATTAGGATCTGGACTATTTGGAACAGGCCACTTATACAATTACTTATTAATGGACTAAGAATACTGTATAATACGAGCCAGTCTAGATTGGGGCACAAGTTTCATTCGTAAGATCTTGTTAAGTGATACCCGGGGAGAAGTTATTGTGAGGAAACTTTTGGACATATCGCAACCCGTCATTGAAACAAAGTACTATTGAATTAGTTGAAGTAATAATGGTAAATCGTGTGGCGGTTTTTCGGGCGATGGAGTGTAAAATTGAACCGAATCAAGATTAGACACTCTGGAACTACACGGTGACTTATAAAATGGCAAACAACGTATTGGGTTCACCTGGATGATGCTAAAAGGTAGTTGCTAATTAACCACAGAAGTCTATATTAAACAATCTACGCTTAAATAGAATTAACTGTGTTTTCCACGAACTAATTTCGCATTCTTAGAAGCGATGGTTTTCTCTTACCAATCCCTCACATTTACTACTAATTTTCCCTGTTTCAGGGGCTGCAATTGCTCCTGAAATAATTAAATGCTACACACGGATGGACCGTGCTTTGCTGTCAATGTCATGAAGTAGCTCTCGTCAAGACAGGAGGCCTTAAGACCTCCCCATAACTCCCGCAATTTTTGCTTCGGAAGTTTATTGTAAGGCTTGCATTAACCTCCTTAATGTAAAATTTATGCGTTAAAATTAACTACGGTCACGAAACAATGAAAGAATGAATGAATGGGTGCAAGGGATGAACTCACAGAACTTTTGACCCTTGGATAGCTTATTCGAGGACATAGCTGAATGCCTCCTGCAAAGTGCTGGGAGCCGGTATTGAGCTCACCTAAATAGGCAGTTGCAGAAGGATTAAAAGGCTTTTTAAGCTTTCTTTTAAAATTTTATTTTAAAACAACCATTTATTGTTGCATTCTGTGCCACCAATTGTCATAATAGAAGGTTTGTGCACGCAAGTCGCCTGAAATCTACAGAGCGCGGATTATGATAGGCGGTAGACAAAGATGGCAGTGGAGACGTTCTTACCGCCAAACCACTGAAATAGTGCCTGGGAATGAGTGAAGACCGCCTGCTAAACTGTAAATCAGCTTGTCTACTGGTAACTTTAGTGACGCGTAGTTATAGCAACTGATTGACCTTGGCCCTCAAGTCAACACAAGTAAAGTACATCCAAGCTTGATGTGAGCCAATCGGGAAGAAGGGTAGGGGAATGAGCCAGAATGCAACTCTCTAGAAGGTTCGGTGATTGTTTCCCAGTTAAACCCCGCAAAATATCAAACATGATTGCTTTTTGGAAACGCAGGCACCCTAGCAAGCTGATTCTATTACTGTTCGCCTTTTTTGCCACGGATCTAGTTATCGGGTAACAAAAGCTTACTTAATAGAAAAGATATAGCTTTGCCTTTTGGAATGTTTATTATTCGAGCAGAAAGTAAAGCACTCAAACGAATGATTTTTTGCGCTTCCTTAAAATAAATGAGATGGAAACGTTTAAAAAGCACCAAAAAAACGTGTCTTCAAGCGGATAACATAAGAAGCGGGGGAGGAGAGTTTAGTGGCAGAGTGTGTCCATGGCCACCTCCGATTACATAGGCCTGAATTTTCGCATGTAAATGCCTAAAAAAGAAGTTGATATGTATTAAAAAGTGTGCATCTTTCCTAGACTTCCTCTTTCCCTTGCACGTGTAAAACGATACAAATTTTATTTAAAGGAAATCAACTATGTAGATATTCAGAGCTATGCTGCAGTAGCAAGTAAGTAATCGCTGGGTCCCTTTAGCTTCTTTCAGTTTTCCTTGACTGAGCCATCACATGCATTACGAATCTTGCAGCTCTTCTTTGTGTCTGCAAGAGACCTAAGCAAATAATATTCCGCCCAGACCAATGAACGTTTTACAGTAGTTCTTTAGGTGATGGAATAAACCACACAACTGTATCATAGTAAAAAATATTAAAGAAGATGTCTACAAGCCCTAATAAAGAATGTCAGCTTTGTAGCTCTCACAAAATTTCCATCTCAAGCTCAACAGTAGAGAAGTGTTGCTCGGCTCCTGATTGGTCAGGCACAAGACCAATCAGGATGGAGCAGGTAGGCAAGTATGGTACACCTTCAGCACTCCAACTTTTTGGTTCGCGCAGGACCTACTAGCGAGTCGTTTTACTGTAGGGCTGTGAAATGTGTCTCTCACATTCACAGTAGTAAGCCTTTTAAGTAGGGTCTTAATTTTATTAGTTTAGATGAGGGTAATAATTCCACATTCATGTGGTGTTAAAATGATGTTATGGGATTGGATATTCATTTTTCGATCATGGCTCAATACAATACAAAAAAATATGGCGACTTGCACTATTTTGCGTTAAAACGCACCTAGACTGAAAGGAACTTTTGGAATTATGGAAAAGAAAATAACAAATATCGAGTAAATTACACCGCCACTAAAGAAGTGAAGGAGTTGGCAGGTAGTTGATTGAACAACTCGTGAGGATACAAAGGGTGTGCCTTGAACTATTCCATCTCTTATCCATACCACCAAAGCAGCTTGAGAGAATTTAAATCACTTATTGCCAATGGCGACGCCCTTTTAATCATCCATCACCCTTTCGAAAAATTAAACGCTGATTGTCAGGGTGGTAGATATTCGTTATTCCTAGCGTGAGCATACCGTTTCCAACTTATTCCATGCTGATTTCTTCTTGATGGAGAGAAATAGCAAAGCATCAGTGATGCTAGTATGGATCTGCCTGAATATCATATTTAAAAAATACAAAAGGGGTGGCTATTATTTGTAGTTTAAAAGGAGGAAACTGATAATTTAACAGTTCCGATTAGCCAATTGAACATTTTCAGTCAATTTATGCCACAGCACAAATCTACTGAAAACGTGAAGACGATTCTCATTCTGGCCTAAAACATTTAAATATCTTTTTTGCCGTTGAGCTGCTTTATTCCAACTGTCAGACAAACTTTGTTGTGTGCTCTTTCCCACCCGATGTTTAATATGCCATGCTTCGAGAAGGTCTACGGAAATGGTATGCCACTCTCTCAGATCCTCTGTATTTGATTTAGAGAAAGAGACCTCCAAAATATGTATAGGTTATCTGTACTACCTTAACAAAATAATCCCAGTTTACCCCTTCACCTATTGAGTGACCGAGTCCTTTCACCTCGCTGTGATGCAAGTCGAACTAGTCCTACATAATCGGTTAGAAAGTTAATGAATTTAAACAAGACCAGGTCGTTTTAAAACTCAACCCTTACACTAAAACAGGTGGCTGAGAGTATTGTAGTACTTCGTTTGTTCGAACTGTCCGTTTCGGTCACTTGCGCGGCCATATTGTACCAGCCGGTTGGCCGGCCTCCGGGCCGTGCCAACAGTCCCCAAGCCCTCTGCTTCCAGAATATGTATTCCACTTTAGTACTATGTCTTCTTTCATCTTGAAGGAAGTCTCAGGACACTACAAGTATGGTTGATATAATTTGCATTGAAGTGAAGTCAATTTCGCTGATTAAAAGAACTTAATTCTGGATCAGCTACTGATGGGCAAATTCAGTAGTTTTGGGTGTTTGTAAATGTCTAAGTGTTAAGTTACTAACGCGTAAAACATATTTTACACGTAGAAAATAAGTAGCTTTACAGTTTAGCATAGAATTTAAATACATGTTGACTAGTGATTTTAGCATTGCCATTATTGCCAAAGTAGGTTTTCTACCTGACTATCTATCCATCCTCAGACGGACTAACATGACGATTATGAGGATTTGTCTTTGAGTCAAGTTTACCATCACGGTCCATTCATTCGGTGGTTTTAATGTGGATCAAGTTATCATTCAACTTCTGCATAAAAATTAACGTATTTAACTATTCTATCCACCAGGAACAGTCCACACTCGCGACTGTAACGCACGAGCCAATGAAACCCGTCATCTTAAACTGAGCTGACGCACTTATCAAGAAGTTGTCACATCAGAGTCAGAGAAGAAGGCTAGGACAGAATGGGTGTGTCACACTAGTGCGCAAAGAAAATTCACATTTAAGCTTTGGCTTAACGGCATCCAGGCTCTCCTCTCACCGCCAACAAGCGTCATTCGCCCTTCAAGTGTACCGCCGGTCTGGGCTTCACGCCTATGGTGAAATTCCCGTTGGTGGCACAAAAGGGTGGAGTATTTCACTGGCTTGACCAGTAAAAAAAAAATTTTAAAACCTATTACAGTAATCATGACTGAATAAAAAGGTTGAATAAACTAGCATTAGAAAACCAAATGATACCCAAGTTAAACTGTGGGTTGAGGAGTGTGAAAAATGGTAGTGGAGCATTTCCTCTATTCCAGGGTGAAGATATTTTTCAAAATGTATGTTTTATTAGCAGCACGTCTTATTTTTGACACCTGATTCTGCAAGAAGAATGCTTAAGATGCATTGAGACTTGTAAGATTTTCAAATACAAAACGGGTTTCCGAGTGGGGAATTGGTATCTGCCATTAAACCTTCGCGCTTGCCACAATGATGTGGTCACTTTAGAGGCTCAGTGACTCTTGTAGAGCAGTTTTGGAATCGGCAAAATGTGTCAGTGTTACTTACGTTATTCAAGGACAGTCTTTCCATCCTGGTATCCAGGATGCGTTTGTTTTTTTGGAACACTCAAATGTATTGTTTGTGCCTAGAGATTATGGGTCGGTCAGGCGTCCTATTGGGCACAGACCAGCAATCACTAATACATGAACACATTTGGGACTTTCAGACTACACGGATGGCCCACTGATGAGCTACTGAGAGCCGCATCACCATACTGTTCTGAGCTTAGAGACCTTTGTTCAAGAAGATGACCGTGGAGCCATGATTTGTGTACTATGATTATATAGGAGTTCTAGCTCCTACACCGAAAGCCGTTTTCACTAAAGGGAAGAAGTTACCCTCTGAAACCAGATCCTACCCGAGCAGTTAAATCTTTTCAGCATCCATAAATGAAAACAACTCTGTGGGTTTAATTCAGCCTCATCATCAACATCCGTTTCAAGCATTTTGCATAACCAAAGAGAGAATCAAGGAAAATGTTAATTGAAAATTGAAATCTAGCTCTGCCAGTTTGGTACACTGACCCTCAACGCTTGAAACACGACAGATACGTTTACCGGCACTCCATCTGTAAGGGGAAACGAAACGATTCCATAAATACCTTTCTTATCTATGTTCTTTTATTTTAAAGCGTCTATTGAACCTTGGATGAGGTTCAATGCCATGTAAGGTTCATTTGTGGCGATTTACTGGGTAATAAGGGTAACACCTTTCTTGCCTGTTAGTGTTTTGTTAAAAATATAATCACAATTTATTAATACTACTTTATTCTATAAAAGTAACACATAATTCCATTGGGCTCATTTCAGAGATCACTAGAGTCAAGGAGTGCTCCAAAGAACTAGTGGCTTCCTCACCAAATGCATCGCCTTTGTCGACAGGTCTTCAAGAGATAGCTTTCACTTTTGCTCCATTTAAGGAAAAATATAGCAAGACTGCTTAAATCGTATATAGGTAGATTTTGATCGCTTCTTTGTAGCATATCTTTTCTAAACAGATTTAAAGACACAGCTTGGAAACTTATTGTTAATTGGACCTCCTCCCTCAGGAGTGAACAGTCAACTTTTTCGTAGTCAGATTGAATGCTTATTTCCACCTGCCTGGCATAGAACCATAGCTTCTTCGCCGTGCCATCCATGGCACCGCATCATTTTTAGTTCTTTTTAAATGAAGATGACCTCGCTTTGATGTCGTCTCGTTCTTACATAGCGTTTTAATAGGGGACAGGGCAGATAGGTGTCCGTATACATTCTTAGCATTTAAGCTGCTGATTTACCTGAGGCTCCCACATTAATCCCAAATTCTATTTGTTCTTTTATAAAGGTTGAAAAGGAATGATAGATTATTCTTAATGTCCATTATTGGAGGAAGTTTTCACCCGTCTTACAAGTGCCTTTCATTCTACCTGAAGTGGATAAGGCAAAATTTCTTCAATCCTGTGACCTGCATTGACCTAACCCTTTTTTATCCCCTCAGACCGACCTTAGTATTTTGACAGTGATTACAATAATTCTTATCCACTCATTTATTGGATCTTTTGCGGCATGTCTCTGATGCTATTTAGAGATTTGGTGAGACGTCAAGCTCACAAGAGCCCACTCAGGAGAGGTAAGAGAGATAGTACAAAGTGAGTGGTTGGCTTAGTCACTACTTAGGACCACCAAAGCAGAATTAGGTGAAGCAGACTTAATATCCTGATCTATTCCGAGGCAAGGCGCAAAATCGCCAAGATGCTAGTGAGCGGGGTATTATAATCTTCTCAGGAAGAAATGTCTAATTCCCTCCATTATCGAAGCAGATGTAGAGTTGATATTTACTTTTTTCCACTCATTTGCATATAGAATACTAAGGGTGGTTAATAGTGCCATAAAGTAAGCCTAATTCAGTAATGATTTTACCATTTAGTAACTTCAAAAGTCAGTAAACTGTTGTTTTGCTAAATCCGTTCTATTCTGCGAATGTGAGCCCTTCCTTACCGATTGATAAAAACAAATGCCAGTTCTTGTAATATCGCAGTGTTTGCTTTAAGATTGATAAAATCTTCTTATAATATTTCAAGTTGAATTGCAGAATGGTTCCTAAAGTGACGAAGGCTACTCCCTGTGGTAGCGCAAAGATGATCAAAACTTCCCGATCCTAAAGGACCCTTACAGCTATGTACACAAATTAACCAAATATTTAGACGTTCTTCGAACTTGAAACTACCTTCACGAATACCACTGTAGTGCCTTGCATCTTTCCTGAAGACAAAAAAGACATAAAACTCGATCTGAATGCATATTTTCGACATATAGAAGTACTTTGAACTACTAAAATGGGCTAAAAGATAACCTACCCCGTGAAGGCACAGTGACAGAGATCCAAATTGACCCTTTTGCCCAGAAAGCGAGTTTGGTATGTCTCCTAAATCGGCTACTATTAAAGGTTGACGTCTTCATGGGGAAACGGTAGGTCGCAGATTACGGGACTGAGTCATTCGCCGAGGAGAGACGTCATCATCAGCCCTTCTATCAGGGATAATCACACATTCTCCAATCCGTAGCATGTGCACTTCTTCCATCTCGCTAAGGAATAACACTCGGCAATGTATATCAGCACAAATATCCTTCAGGATAGGACTCGCTTGCCGCTTGCTGCAGGACTTCCCTGAGGGCAAAAGAATGCATTCCGCTCGAGCGGAATATACATTGGACTTACAGAATGGCTGGCGGCCACCAACGTGGACCAAAGACCACCTCAGTCGCCGAAGGTATGGTGTCGGAAACCGAATACGACCCTCACTCCAAAAGTGAGAGTTAACCAAACAGCCTACGTACTACAGTCACATCATTCTTCAAGGTGACTCCCCACCCACGACTCTGTGTTGTTGGAACAGTCGACTACAATTGAACTAGAACCTCATTCTCTGGGAAAATCAGTAGAATGCACATTCAAAGTATGCATTCTCAAAGAAGCGCTTCTGAAATCTCATGCACTAAGGTTTTTTCGAGTGTTGATTTCAAATAGCACTAAAGTCGGTGACCGCCGAGGCTTTGAGTTGGGAGTGAACTGTGACGAATGAAATTGCCATCCATATGAATACACTGTTCAAAAGCCTTAATTCTAAGCAGGTGCGCTTGAAGTCCTTTGTACATATTCGCGAGTTTATTGGAGCCAAAAGCAAATTCACGAACATGTTATCATTGCCGCCGCTACTTGCCTTGACCAACGGTGGCAGAACCGAACTTTGGCTCCCAGCGATTCAAAAATACCGCGTGCACTACCCGCTACCGCGTCCGTTGGAGTTAGGTTACCACACCTCGCATTTCTTGGTAAAAACTTCACTGTGTAAACTGAATTAGCCAGCATATCATCATTTGGATAGACATTCGAATCAACTTTTTGTCTCCACTATTACAGATTGGAAAGAACTGCGGCTCAGATCTTGCGTCTAAGCGGTTCTTCTGTCCAAACTATAGAATGCTGCCTACCCAATGCACTGTACTTCAAAATATCGCATCAAGTTAACAATTTCTTGCCAAGCACAAATCAAATTGTTTTTTTTTTTTGGAATGTATAACTGTCACCTTTTATGGACCATCGGACGGTTGTTGTGCACGCAATCATCAAATGTATTATTGTTTACTTTGAAATGCGTTTAGACGACGGCTTTGTGTAAAGATGTCGACATTCTTAAAAAAGTAAGCAAGTTTACTGAGGCATCAAAGCAGAAGACCTTCTGTAGCTCTACGACAACACCTTTACCAACCGAATGGTCTTGCATCTTCTTGGAACTTGCTTGTGCTAGGGACGAGCTCTGAAAAATTGTGGTTCTGTTAGGGTTCCGTTGTGTTATAGAAGGAATTCCAACTCAATGCAAGAGAATGTGGCCCGTACTCTGCCCTTACGATCACCTCCAATGATTACTTTGGTCTTTCACTGGAAGCACCGACCATGTTTGAATCATGGTAAGACAAATAAAGGAAATGGAAACGAACTAGATGATTTAGACACCAGTGAACTTTACAACTACTCAGAAAGCTTTTCCACTGATGTAAACTTCCTTCAATAGGCTTCCAATTGCTAGTGAGTAAAATTTGTGGATAAAGTGGTTGTTCCATGTTTTACCCATTGTTAATCTGTCATACTTTTCCACTTCTTTCTAGGATCGTTCCCAATGAATTAGGGAGAGAAGTGAAACATTTCTCCATTTCATGCAAACTTTACATGATGCAACCATCTAGAAGTCCCTGGCATGTAAAATGAAGGCCACGATGAAGAAAATAATTGCTTTTTGACATGATTTAAAGGCAATTTAAGGCCTATTTGCGTTTTTAGGAGAGATCGTAACCACTTTAAGCCAAGTTTACCGGTGATATAATTGCAAGACCATTGAAAATGCATGCTGGCTGACTATATTTGTAAGATTTACTTTTCCTCTTTGTGTCACGAGATTGAGGTCATGCCTTTGTGGTGATCTGGCGTTTGGACTGCACTTTGTAATCCACGATAGAGACGGCCGAGGTCACTCCATGGAATGTCAATAGTCTCTCGACCCTGTAGTAGCCCATTCCACCATGACCGCTTTGGCTTCATTCATCGGAGGATCCTTAACAGAGAATCCTATCTAAAGGAAGAAACTCTTGCATTCCTTTTATTGTAAAGGAGATTCCTGAATGAACAAAAGGGAAAGGGAAACAAAAGGCCTCTCTTTCCAGTCACACCTCTTGAGTGAGTTCAAATGCACTGTCATAAGATATTCTTTCAACTTCAAAATACTTTTACATTAGTAAGGTATAATGTGTTACGGCTTTCCAATCATTTAGCAGAACAAGCTTCCTTGGATATTACTATTGCCTAGGAGAAAGGGTGACCCTTGACACGGTGGAGTCACATCACCACGGGAGAATGCTGTCACCTTCAGGATCAGCAGAACGCAATGCTACCTCAGTCACCTCATTTCTTCCTTCCAAAAGAACTTCTTACACGGTTTGCAGGTAACCGCATCACTTTACAATACATTCGCTATTTATCAGACCATTTTGTAAGTCTTGGTTACATTTCTCGCTTCACTAGTAAGCAAATACTTCACTATCACAATAGGTAGAGTTTTTATCTCCATTAAATGAACCCAAGCAAATTGATTAATAAAAGATCAATTTTTGTCCAACTAAGGTAAGATTACTTCCATTCTTTCAGATAGAAGCCTTTATCATTGTGAGGGATTGTAGGTTAGCGAGTTGGAGGAGTCGAAATGCTCATTCCTAGTCACTGATGCAGCAGTCAAATGGGCTAAAGCAAATTGTGATAGCTTTCTTCCTGTCAGCAGTAAATTGCCACAAATCCCTAAATCCTGCCTAGTGGAGGTCATCACCAAGGCAACGACTACGAGGCGGTATAGTCTAACCAATATGACAAGAGGAGCAAGAGCTTGTTGACTTATACTGGGACAAAACAAAAGTATCTAGGCGTTGGTGGAAAACAAGGACAATTTGCGTACAGAGTTTTGAGTGACAATGTCTCTTCTGTGGTGGTTTTTCACCGATGAGGGTTTGAGTGGTTTAAGAGAGCAGTTGACTCAGCGGTGTGTCACATGCCAGATTAATTTGTGAGGAGAGCCGAAGTGAGAGTTAAGCATCCAACGTACTGCAGTAAGACTTAGAGGATGGGAAAGCAAGATGGTAGTTTTAAATTAGAAACAGGCATCCGACTTCTCATAACATGCTGATAGAAGACGAGGCAAACTAAAATGACTGCTTTTCATGAAATCGCTTTAAACCTAACCCATCGGTTGGCCCCATGGATCCCAGTTTAATTCGTGTGTTTGACACGTACCTCATAGAGCTTTTCTAACCTCTACAATTTTAGATCCCAGAATCCAAGCAGTTCGCATGAGAAGTAAATCGTTTTCCAAAGGAATTAATCTCCCATACATTGCTTTATGATGGCGTTTGACAATCATTTGAAGGAAGTATGGGAATAATGTGACTTTTTTAAACTTTCGTGAGAAGAGAACGCAGAAAGGAGAAATCTCGCCAAGATTAATCTCACATATAACCGCCAGTTTTGCGAGTTGGCACCAACATTGGCTTGAACCACTCAGAGTGACAATATATATTGCATTTCAGATGAAATAGGGGAGACTGGAGACGATCTGTGTTTGCGGCATTCTCCACCACCCAGCGAACCAATCAGTGGTCAAGTGCGCTCACGCCGTGGCCCCACCTCACTCCTTCCTGCCTTGGCTTGCTCATACACGTCTGGGGTTGGGAGACGTCTGCAGCCAGGATCCGTTTACGGATTCCTCCTATTCGGGACAGGCCGGGCACCCGCCTCAACCGCATTTACAGTTATAAACGGTGTCATAGCTCAAAGGAGTGGATTGCTGACGTACAGGCGACCTGAGAGGGTACTGATATAGCTCGAAGATCACGCCATGGAGTGAAGGCTAGGTGAGACGATTAAAGGTCTTAAGTTTTTCACCGCATTTATAATACTCCGGCTCTTTAAATAAGCCTTCATCTACTAGTAGCGCAATTACTAATAAAACACAAAAACTAACTGAATAAAATTTGCGATTCTATGGGTTGGAAATTGAGGGCAGTACTTGGTTTTTGCACATCCCTTGTCCTGGCGCTCACAATGACCTGGTTACTAAATTAATAGCACCTTCGGGTAAGAACTCGATGCTTCCAGCTGGTTTTGAGGGAACAAAGTGAAACAATAGGTTTTTCTGCAGAAGAATTTCATTAGAACTATTTTATAGACTGGTGGTTCACAAGTTCATAAAGTTTATCGCTCTACACGTGTGCTACATCAACCTGTCTGCTCTCCACCAAGGTGTTTAGCTTCAAAGAAGATTTGCACTCATGATCTGCCTTTCATTAAGTACTTTTAATGTAGGCGTTGTTGCCACCACACATTCAAATACCGTCAAGTTGACTATCACCATGACACCAGTGGATGAAAGTCTCCGAAAAAATTGGACAGCTAGTAGTTCTGTCTACCACCAAATAGCTCTAAGGTCGTGAAAGTCGAGTTAACGCCTCATATCATTCATAAAATCAAGTATACCAATGAGTAGATCCTGGAGACTCGCTTTCACCCTTCGGTAATAAACATTACGTTTATTAAGAGTAAGTTGGGATTTAATTTGTCAAGCCCCAGCATTACACCAAGTTTGGTTGATATCACTAACTCGAGAGTTTATTTGGGTCCGACTATCCCATCCTGGAGAAAATTGTGTTTGGTTTAGCTCTTGAGCTACATCACTGCAATTGGGTGTGGGTATCTTGCCTCCTAAACTAGGGTAGTGAAATCTCAAAGGGGTTAGCCCTTCAAATTGCGCTTCTCACCTTATCTCACCAAAATTTGAAATCTGATCATTTCTTACGAATTATCTAGGGATAAATTGGGTCAATTCCTAGGTAATCTCGTGACACCTACGGTAGTCCCTTCATATGAAAGCGCTAAACATACTCCCACCAGATGTGTAATCCTCAAGCGCGGTGACTGGTTTGTCATGTGACCTGCGATCGTAACGATAGGATAATCTTATTGCGCGTCTTGAAGGTGGTAGAACAAAATTTATGGATGTAAATCGTGTTTTACGACTTGTTGTGGTGCACATTATGAGTGCTTCTTTATGAGAAATAATTCTTCTCTGTGAGGATAGGTCTTTGCTCTAAATGAATCGAATTACGTCTAAAAAGTGGAGGAGCCGAAAAAAATATCGAGAGAGGGAATACCATGGCACTCTAGAAGCTCTGTTAATCCTGAATGTCCACATCTGGAGTCCAACTGGTGGTTGGTAGGGAATAAAAGGCCAAAATCATCCCTGATGTAAGCCAGAATAGGATTCCGTGCTTTGCAGTGAGTTGTTACATCATCTGAAGGCAGTTTATCTGCCTTTTGGCAAATATGGCACCAAACAGGGTGTAGTGTCACGGTTTCGTCCAAACCGGATTAATCCGAGCCTATTTCTCCGCCCCAAACTCACCTCCTTTCCATCAATCCACTTTTGAGGAAGAGCTACTCTTTGCGCCGGTATCACTTTGTGGCTGCTGTTTTCCTCTTTTTACTCAAAAATGTCCCGAACAACGGCCTCAGTACCAGAAAGTAACGTTATGAACTCAATCCCAAACTCTCCCTCAGGTGTTTGTAAACAGACACCCACTCGATTAATCGACCCCTTGTTCACAAGCCGACAACCGTATGACTTTTAAACCCTTTGTTTTTGACACAAACTGAGGAGGAGAAATTTAATTTTGAATAAGTCTTACTGGCAACGGAGGTTGCATGGTAAATGGCGAGGTTGTACAAAAGAAGAGAAGGATTTGCATCAACACCTTAGATAATTTCCTTGTGAAAAGTTCTGCTCGACTTGAAACAGTCATTAGGCTGCATTTGTTGGCCAGCCTAAAAGGTAAAAAAACAAGGATTATTAAGCCCACTTTTAATTCTTAACCAAATACTTGAAGACCATGCGTCTAAGGCTGTATGGGCTGGAAGAAAAAGCGAGTGATGATGACTTTCTAGAGGACATCGTTCCAATTCGGAAGCGATTAGCATGTTGTGTTAGCTCAGTCTTGTCAAAACTTTTAAAAGGAGACATCTTTAGTCTATTTCGAAAGGAAAAATGTTTTTCCTGAGAAAATCATACACCTGCTTTCAACCTTTGGTAGTTGAAACCGGCTTTTATTTCAACGAACCTGGATGCAGGTGTGTGCGTGTGAATTTTTTTCACACGTGAAAAAATTTAAAAAACAAAGAAACGCAACTTGGGGTAGAAATGAGGGTAAGGGGTAAGAAAAATATTTTGTCAAAATTGTCAATTGTAAGTCTTGTCATGGGGCAAGAGAGTACCATTGGGAAGAGACAATGCATTTTCTGGCTGCTCGAACCAGTAATTTGGGACCTTTAAATGATAAATGTAACAACACTCCCCCCAAAAAAAACCTTTGCTTTTGAAGGAAAATTTTTGCCTAGAGCTTATCGCAGAATGCAAAATCAAGACGCTATTGAGGTACCACATAGTTGACACGAGAGCTTCAAACAAGACCCTATGAACTGTGTAGCACGCAAGGCTCAACAACATGACGGCGCCATGTTAATTACAAATGTACAACTCTCCGTCTCCAGCCTGCACGCACACTCATGCAGGTATGCGCGAAGAGCACACTCACGAGTCATGATCCAACGTGTCTACCTGCCTGTTGGTGCGTTGCCTTGTCAATAGCCTCTTTAGAAGTACGTCCTCAAGACATTGTGCTGTGTGTGTGTGTGTGTGTGTGCCTAGCTATGACTACCCACAGAAGAGCAGATAAAATTATACAACTTGAAATGTCCCTCAATTGACAGCCGCCTCGAGCCGACTAACTGAAGGTCCAACTAATATCACGTGACAGATAAGACAGGCGAATCCTCGCGCCCCGCTAATTCATACAAACACGTTGTTTATGGAGTTGGAATGGAGAGATTTAATAGTGCCATACATCATTTCGTTACTTTAGTGTAAATACGATTAGGCCTTAGGAAAGTTGGGATAATCGACCTTCTTTGTTGACGTTGAGGAACGGATCGCTTGTCCCATTGGTCCCGACACACAACGTTGCACCTTCTGTTCATTCACTTTCAAGTATGTCCTCCCATATAGCGTCGAGTAAAACGTCGGTTAAAATGAGGGAAATAAGGAAAAATTCTTACATAGAAATGGTAAAAATACTGACACCGCATATACAAGTCGAAGAAATTGGGTCCATTTGCATAAAACTATGGAAGAC
This sequence comes from Taenia saginata, assembly GCA_001693075.2. Lineage (NCBI taxonomy): Eukaryota > Metazoa > Platyhelminthes > Cestoda > Cyclophyllidea > Taeniidae > Taenia > Taenia saginata. Next base: position 90,658 of record LWMK02000056.1, on the reverse strand, counting down.
GGAACACTTACTTCCTCTGCATTCGGAGCACATAATTATAGAAGTTTCTGTGTTTCTCTCCTCTCTCGGTGGATGGATGAATTAGCTTTTCGGCTCATTAGAAACCCAAAACTGTTGTAGGAAAAAAACATCCTCACAGCCTACTACAAGTTTTGCTATAGTTAAGATAATTAACTTCGGATCACTTAATTTGCAACTACTTGAGAGTCTCTCCTTACTGGCCGTCCCTTGTCTAATCTTCGCTATGAGCAAAGACGGCGTCAATCAGGACATGACTTAATGACAGCTCGCCCAGTGGGACAATCACCTGGGTCGGGTTAGAGCGACACGCCACTACGTAACTGGAAACTAAAGGTAAAATAATCTTCCGGGATCCAAAGTGGGCGTTCAAATCCTTTACCCAGCAGCAAAGTTTTACACGCCATCGCTATAGAGTCAAGCTACATCTATTCCACCACTATAANGAGACTAAAGGTAAAATAATCTTCCGGGATCCAAAGTGGGCGTTCAAATCCTTTACCCAGCAGCAAAGTTTTACACGCCATCGCTATAGAGTCAAGCTACATCTATTCCACCACTATAAAATGATTTTCTGTGTGTGCGTGTCTGGCATGGTGTGATTTATTTTGTGGTGAGGTTCACTTTCTTGACTCCGGGTGGATTTGAATGCGGCACAAGTCTACACTTCATGCTCACCTTGAAGTGGATCACTCGATATTCACATCTCTCACAAAGATTCACCTCGACGTCCATCAGTGATGAGGCGTTTTCAAAACATTGCCACAAAACTGAGAACCAGGCACAAACCATCAAACACAAAGGAGAAATTAGTCTTGTCCTTAATCTTCATCTTCCAAACCTGGGATGATTCTAACCCTGAGGTTTATGCCACAGAAAATAACCAACTTGACGACTACTAGGAAAGACCTGTTGAACCAAGCCACTCCCTCATTCTCCTCCACTTAAAAGGGCGAAAACGGAAAAGTAGAATGAAGCGTCGGATCATGAAGCAATCGACTCTTCGAGACACAATCCTGGGGAACAAAAAAAAACCATCTCTGAATCAACAGTTGAAGGGATTTCCGCATCAAGTTCTGGTAACTACTAACAATGAGTGTGTCTGCATTTGGAATCGACTAGTGGTTGTTTCTGCACTTCGACACCAAAGTTGGGGGAAGTACCCTGGAGGAAGTTCCTTCACAAAGTAAGCAATCAATTAGACAGGACAGTTCATAGGCTTATACTCTGGCAACCCAATTACCCAGAAAGGTGAGAATGAACCTAGCAGATCAGATAAATCCAAATTCACCGCAGGTCTGGAGCGCCCTTTACTTCTAGTCAGATCACTTGACTCGAAAACGGTTAGCAAACACGCCCCTGTCTGGAAGCTCGTCAAAAGATGAATTACGGCTCGCTCATGCTTCCTTCATTGCTTTCAACTTTCGCAAAACTGCGTGATTAAGCCAGCATCTGTTGCATTTTGGCTAGTAGTCTAACAAAAATAACCTTCAAATCAGCAAAGAGACAAATGTGCGCTGCTCATGATTAAGAAGTCACTCCTAAAGCTTGATACATATAGTAAGTAGGGTTGGACTCAAGTGTTCCTGCTTCGAACAAATTTTCCAATAGGTCTTCGTAAAAAGTAGAGCGTAAAATAGGCGTGATCCTATAGCAAAGGCTTTAAACGATTCCTGGAAGGATTCCTACAGCCAATCTGCACTATATGGAAAATCCGCTCAAATCGAAACAGCAAGGTGGATTATGACAGCACAGCTTCATTCTCATAATATTTTCGTCGGGTATTCATGGTAAAGAGACTGAGGTTGTCTACCTCTAGTTTGCATAAACGTTGTCTTCATGGGCGGATGGTGGCGGATAGCCTGAGTAAGGCATGCTGGACGCCGCTGGTTCTGAGACAAAGGAGGGACCGACAGTCGTGGTGGCAGCGGGGCCATGAGAGCCGCCTTTCCAGGCACGGTAACAGTAGTAGCAGTCCACACAGAAGAGAATCAAGCCCACAATCCAAAAGAACTACAACAACCCAAGGTATAGGGTGAGACAAAGGCCTAAATTACAAGAACACGGGAATCTTTGCAAAAACGTACTGCCGCAGCACCATCCTGCGGGTTGTTAAGAGTCGCTCCGTGGCAAGAGACACAGAAGTTGATAAAGGAAAGCGCTATCATCACCGCCGACGTGATGAAATCCTATAATGAAATATGAGATGTTTGATTTGTGCGGGACGTGCGCAGTGGTAAAACTCAAAAAACTCAAAACCCAAAAATTCCAAGTGTTTCAAAAGGGTATCAAAATGTGCTTGGCGAATTAACAAAGTGCCACTTACAGCAAAGGGCCAATTCAGGGCAAATCTCTCTGTGAGACTAAGGAGGTAGCATAAATAGAACGCCAACTCAATGATAAAACCGAGAAGGGAAACCAGAAGGAAGAAAATCCGGTAGGACCAGCAGCCAACGCACGCACAAATGAGTGTTATGAACAAGACTATGCATATGCACAATTTGATAATGCCGGAAATTGATTTAAAGTAGGCACTGTTCACGGGCATCTTCCCTACTCATCCAGATAAACCAGCACAAATCGAGCTGCTCGCCTTAAGGTCACTTGCAATAGTGGGCTTGATGGATTAAAACAAAGAAAGGGACACTACCAGTGAGCTTAAGCCCTACAGCCAACAAATTAACCTTCACGCCTAGACATTTGAAACCTTTTTGCTTTTGGTGCCGTTCAATAAACAGAGTTGGCCAGATTAATACATCAAATTATTTTGCATTGGATATCATTGGTATTATTTTGCCCTTTTATGTAATAGATCACTTTAAATAGGTAAGTAATAATGCGTCAGTTTGCAAACGGCGTTGTATAGCCTATAAGCAGTCCCACTAAGATGCAAATAAAATGCATCCTTTCATCTAAATGCTGCTTCAATTAAAATTAAAGCGACAGAGATTGCTTAATCCCTTGTCTCTGGTTGGAGGTCTCATCTACTTAGCAGCTTTTACAGCAGTTTTAAAATTTTGGTTTAAGTCTGAATTTCTCCTGTTTTCTGAAATGCTTGTCTATCTGAATGAGCTGAACTTGTGTTATTTATTGTAGCGTTACGAGACCTCCGTGGAGGCAAAAGAAGGCATAATACTAGGGCAGAATGTTATGTTCCGCAATCGGAATGGGACCGGAATTGCTGGATTGGTTTGGAGGCCACCCCACCCGACTAGGGCGATATGGTTACCTGGGCAAACGAAACCGACAGTCCTTAAAATGCACTTTGTGGGCGAGAGGTGGTGGAACGGTTTGAGTTTGGTTTAGGAGTATCGGTTTGATTACCCTCACTTGGATGTGTCTTCCGCCCGTCTTCTCTTACTACGCTATCTTCTATTTCGCCCAAGACACTAGAGATGCCAAGGCACATCTAAAAATACAATAGGGAATAAACCGCTACAGAACTATCCAGCTTTTGATAAATTCATTCTTTGAGCCGATTTCTTATGTTTTGAGAAACAACTGTAGGGAATCAAAAAGTGTTTGCTGGTGTAGATCAACCAATCCATTCTGCAAAATGCAACTCCACATTCCATTTTGTTCATAGCAAAAAAACAAGTTGGTATTTGATGGTCAAACACTGGGCAGCAACTGCTCGACCTCACTTAAGAGACAATACAAAAAAGGAACTGCCAGAGCACCGCCGTTTTCTAATGAGCAAATTTCATTTATTTATGTATGCGAACACATTCACATTATTAACTTGCCCTGTTTAAAATGAGAGAGAGAGAGAGAGAGGTTTTTTCCTGTTTCGACAGACACGTATTCCTTTGGCTCTCGTTCGAATTCCTTGTTTAGTAAAATGATGCTACGAGTTCTTTTCACTACACTTCTCTTCCCGCACTGCATCTGTATTGTCGCCCATGTAGACTGTGCTGATCATTTGAAATGTTCATAACCTGGAGTAGCAAAAGGACATCCCAATATTTCCTATTAAGAAGCATCACAAAAATCACCATTAAGTGATTTTGTTGAGTGTTTGTGGCTTTAAGCCGGAAGGAGTTATCAGCTTAGAGAGGCACAAATGCGCATCAACTGAGGTCCTCTAGTTCTGCATGCAGCGGACGTCGTTTAATGCGCCTACTTCCCTCTTCTCCACTGTCTTTCTCTATATTACTTTACCCATAATGGAAACCTACTCATACCTTCATTCCGGACGATGGATTCCTTGCATGGATTTTGGGCTTCTGTTTGGCAGTCAACTCACTCACCTGCTTTAGGCCGCATCTCCCAAATGACCTTAGGAAGTTAATAAAATAAACAATCCGTAATAGCATTTCAAACGAAACGTTCCAATAGTGATGTCGGGAAGCTTTCCCATTCTATCTACTCAGGACTTGTTCCTTTAAAACACCTCTATTCTTATTTCTGCCTCTCAAACTGAAATTGCTTTAAGCAGTTGAGTAAACGTTCTATGCACGGTTGGGCCTATAGCTCAAGGCGAATTTGTTCTATTTTTCAGATTTGATTGAATTCAACAGTATTTTTTACACACGTCCCCTAAACTACTTGTGGTTTGATAGGAGGTTGAACTTCACCCGCTTGCACGCAATCGTGAAGTTTGTATGCGAAGAGTTTATCTTGTCTAATTACAAGAAGATTTGATTGTAAGGCTCACCCACCAACTTACTTAACTGGAAACTAAAGGTAAAATAATCTTCCGGGATCCAAAGTGGGCGTTCAAATCCTTTACCCAGCAGCAAAGTTTTACACGCCATCGCTATAAAGTCAAGCTACATTTACAAGGAGTAAAGAAGTGTCTATAAATAAATTCGATTCATTTATTGCACCACTGTGAATGATTTTCTGTGTGTGCGTGTCTGGCATGGTGTGATTTATTTTGTGGTGAGGTTCACTTTCGTGAATCCGGGTGGATTCCAATGCGGCACAAGTCTACACTTCATGCTCACCTTGAAGTGGATCACTCGATATTCACATCTCTCACAAAGATTCACCTCGACGTCCATCAGTGATGAGGCGTTTTCAAAACATTGCCACAAAACTGAGAACCAGGCACAAACCATCAAACACAAAGGAGAAATTAGTCTTGTCCTTAATCTTCATCTTCCAAACCTGGGATGATTCTAACCCTGAGGTTTATGCCACAGAAAATAACCAACTTGACGACTACTAGGAAAGACCTGTTGAACCAAGCCACTCCCTCATTCTCCTCCACTTAAAAGGGCGAAAACGGAAAAGTAGAATGAAGCGTCGGATCATGAAGCAATCGACTCTTCGAGACACAATCCTGGGGAACAAAAAAATAGGCGTGATCCTATAGCAAAGGCTTTAAACGGTTCATTGAAGGATTCCTACAGCCAATCTGCATTAGATGAAAAATCCGCCCAAATCAAAACAGCAAGGTGGATTATAACAGCACAGCTTCATTCTCATAATATTTTCGTCGGGTATTAATGGTAAAGAGACTGAGGTTATCTACCTCTAGTTTGCATAAACGTCTTCACGGGCGGTTGTTAGTGGATCAGTTGTGTAGAGAGACATTTTGGTCGTCGCCGGTTCTGAAACAAAGACCGGACTGCCAGTTGTGGTGGCAGCGGGGCCATGAGAGCCGCCTTTCCAGGCACGGTAAGAGTAGTGGCAGTCTACGCAGAAGAGGATCAAGCCCACAAGCCAAAAGAACTACAACAACCCAAGGTATAGGGTGAGAAAAAGGCCTAAATAACAAGAACACGGGAATCTTTGCAAAAACGTACTGCCGCAGCACTATCCTGCGGGTAGCCAATAATAGCTCCGAGGTAAGAGACACAGAAGCTGATAAAGGAAAGCGCTATCATCACCACCGACATGATGAAATCCTACAAGTAATCGTAAGATGTTTGATTTGAGTGGGACATGCGTAGTTTTAAACCTCAAAGTTAGAGCAAAAGGAAAAAATCCAAATATTTCAAAGAGGTGCTAAAAAGTACTTGACGAATTAGCAATGTGACACTTACAGAAAGAGGCCAATTCAGGGCAAATTGCTCTGTGAGAATAAGGAGGTAGCTTATATAGTACTCCAATTCAATGATAAAACCGCAAATGGAAACCAGAAGGAAGAAAATCCGGTAGGACATGCAGTCGAAGCAAGCACAAATGAGGATGATGAGCAGAACTATGCATATGCACAATTTGATAATGCCGGAAATTGACTTTAGGTAAGCACTGTTCACAGGCATCTTTCCTGCTCATTCAGATGAATTAGCACAAACCAGTCTGCTCGACTTAAGGTCACCTGCAATAGTGGGTCCGATGGATTAAAACAAGAAAGAGATACTACTAGTAAGCTAAAACCTCTTGCAAAAAATAACTGTACACCTATGCGTTTACATCCTTTATTTTATTGTTTTGTTTTAAGTAACTTTTGGCAAAATTAATGGCACTTATTGTGCTTCCACTAGCCAACATCACCTCTTCACCGAGCCAGTAGGCATGTCGGCAACACAAGTTTCTTCCTATCAATGTCTCTGCTTTCGGCAAAGGGGAAGCCTTGAATACTCCATATTCTTGCTTATCCATAGCGAAACAACTTTCAATGCTCTCTGAATGCACGTACTTCAATTATCCTGCAAAGTAAAATTAAGTAAAAGAAAACAACATGACTGTAGCGTCCCAAGGCTCCCTTTAAGGTAAAAGAAGGCATAGTACCGGGGGTAGAACACATTTATTCAGGAAACAGAGGGCTTGGGGGCTGTTGGTACGGCCCAAAGGCCCATCAACCGGCTCAGTACAATATGGCCACCCAAGTGACCGAAACCGGCAGTTCAAACAAACAAAGTATTACAATGACATTGCCTTGCGAAACATTGGTAAATCTGACTTTTGAGATTGAATAAGCTAAGTTAAATTCTCCCCTTTTCCTAAATGAGTTTGTTTACATAAATAAATGTTTTGTTCAACGAATCAGATATGTGAGGCGCAAAACCATTTCATTCGATTTCAAAGTGGATAACTTGGCAAAAAAAGATGGCTGTGCATTGACAGTGTACTCCACAGACGTGCATTTCAAAAGTTGGATGACTGTTAGTGGGATAACTGTCAGATTGGCTTACCTACCATAATCAAGGACAAAATGCCGGTGAGGCCAAGTTCACGCATTCCTATCTCGTTTAGTTCAAAAGGCTTTGCCACATTATTTGAGTTTTTTTAAACGCTTTTTGAGCCGAATTATTACCTCAAAAGTCCCCCTTCCCCGAATGGAAACGGAGGTCTTACTGCCGTGGTGGCTTTGTGAGCTACTCACTGCCCTCATTCTTTATTAAGTTATCTGATAAGGTTGAAAGGTGCGTTTGCATTCAATTCCATGTTAGAGGGTTTCAGGTTGCACGGAGCATACAAATCGAGCTGCTATATTTTATCCCTAACGGAGCAAAACAATCTAGAACTGAATCGCGATTTAAAGGAATGAGTAAACCAATTAATTCACAATAAATTGATCATTTTTGTTCTGATTGTCCACAATTATGGCATTCTTAATGGAAATAATGGAGGATCATACTTTACTTTGAAGGCACAGCAGTCGTTAATACTAAGAGGTGTGAATATCCTCAATCTTACTCCAGAAGGCTTACCATCTTTCCTCACGAAATAAATTCCAGATGTATGCTTTGAGCATACACCAGAGTCTACTGATTGGCTATGGTAAACAGAGGTATTGCAGAAACACAATGAATGCAACCGTTACTACTTACAGTCCTCCGTCCTTACGGGCCAAATGGTTAAAAAAGAAGCTTCTCGTCTGAAGTCACCCTTTAAAATTGTGAAATTGGCATATTTTGAGGCTTTGAACTAATTGCCGCTTTCATATGACTTGTAAGATGACCAGCGAGGGAACATTTCCGCATTAGTAGTGCTTATAAGTAGTATGCTAAGGGAATAATTTTTCCATTTTGCACTTATTTGGGCTTCACATAACGCCTATTTTTTTCCGACCCCCATGAAATTTTATTGAAATGCACTAATTGTTTGTTTAACTCTCGGTTCTGGTAGAGGGGCTACTTAGATACATTACCATTGCATTTCCATCAGGTGGGCTGGCCCTTAGGTAATACCAGTAGCTCCAAACCCTTCTTTTTATTTAATATACATTCTGACAGAATGTAATCTATTTCATTGCCTTACGGAGCGTCACATAGTTCTCCCTTGATGGTGGTGGAAGGTAAACCCGATTTCAAAGGACATCAGTCCCAGTTCCTACCACTGTGTGATAAACCTTGGCGGGGCAGAAGAAGTGCAGACGAAGTTGGAGAATAGGTGACGACATCCAGCAGAAGGGCTAACAGCGGGATCAGATGCAACATTAGCCTTGAACTACCTGGAAAAGTCTCGTTACTGATCCGTCTACCGTACCTGCGCGAATATTTCAAATATATGCAAAAGCAATACCTCCTCCACTCCTCTGCTAGCTGGCTGGATAGCACTGGAGTGGAAAAAACGTGGCAAGGAAGAATACATGTGATACTTTACCCCTAAGGATCGACGTTAAATGCCAGCCTTTGTTACATGTCTTATGCTTTAGATCAGTGAGCCTGTGACTAGCTCTCGCAAAACTAGTTAGCAAACAAGGTGAAACTCCAGATCCTATAAAATTACCCGGAGAGACCGGTGACAATGCAGTCCATTATCTTTCCAATTGCATGGAGATTCAATGAATGGCAGGACTGAGTCGTGGGTATTTGCATTACAGCGCTGTTTGCGTTGGGATAGATAAAGCGGGAAGTTGACCAAGGGGAGCTCCTGGAACGACGCTGAAAAGAGGAGATGGACTGAGTAATGCGTTGCTTGGTTGGCTAACTCCCAGCTTCGATATCAGAACTACTTTGATGCTCTGCTATTGTAACTTTCCTAAGCGGGCTGGCCAAAGGGCTAAGCTAGCAGCTTCAACTCTATTATAAGTCGAATACATCTATTCTACAAGAGTGTCATTTCTTCCTTCGTCTTTAGGGAAGTCTCGAAACGCTATGCTCCCTAACAGGTTCCCAAAAGTTAATTTAAAACTTAAAAATTGCCTCAATTCAAATAATTAACAACAGAATCACCTATATTCGCCTGACCTATCGGTGCTGAGTTTGTTGCAAGTGAGAATTCATTGTGAATAAATTCACGCCTGAGAACTAATGTGCTTTTAATAAAACCCAAGCAGTCAAAAATCATCTCCGTGGCAACGTATACGAATCTACAATTTGTATTTCAAGTTAATTTACCTCTTTAGTGGTGAGGATGTCAGCAATTTTAGCCATCCATTCACCTCCGACGTTAGAATGGATCATATCAGTATGACAGAGGATTTCTCTCCAATTCACCGCCACGACACCGCAAAAGCGGTCAAACCAAAGAAGACCGCCCATTCTAATGTCGCAATATCCATTAAGCTGCCTACGTGTTAGTAGTCTCAAAGTGGATTGGATTGATACCTACGTGAGCTTTAAGTATCTCTTAATGGATGGAGTTTCCATTTACGGAATTATTTCTCAAAATATCCTGTCCAACGCATAAATACATTTGTATGAAGCGCTTCATTCATTTCGCCATCAATTCAATGATAAATGGTTTAGATTTTTCTCCTCCGCTTCCTCTTCTTAAAGGCGATTTCAATTGACCTTCAAAAACAAGAATATGAAGCCGGGCATCCTCATCACCAATTCACTTCACAACTGCCAACTTTACTTGGAATGGGATGTTGAGGCTGTCAAACGCAAGACTTTAAATCTCCTCATAAATTCGTGTTAGAAGGGGATCCCTTTTACTGTTCAAACTGACTGTTTAGTCTTGCGTGTTTCAAAAGACCAGCTCACCCTGTACCCATCCAAGTTAATTTTTATCGCGTAGATACATCCAAACTACATTCACTGTTTTTGCCTTCAGCAGACAAGAACTTCACAGAGAACAATTGCCTTCACAGGCCAGTATTACACAGATGAGCCCAGAAAGATGCATAGTCTCCTGAGAATAGGGTGATATGTACCCTGGAAGTGTGGGTGGGTGATTTGAGAAGGACCAATGAGATATCTGCTTTACTACAAAAAGGTTGGAACAATAAAGCTGCTTATCATTACCGGCTTTTATTCAGCAATTGAAAACTAAAGTACGTAGTGTATGCAAGAGTGGAGAACATAGTGATAGCTACCGGAGCTTATTGTCATCCGTAAATTAATGAGAGCTGGATGGGACTCCTTTCCCATCACGACCTTCCGTAGTCTTCATCAATTACTTCTAAAAGTTGTCCTTAACACGTTATTTATTAGTTATCATAGCGAGGATAGGAGAGTCTCTTTGAGTGCAATCCCCATGCCTTTGAACGATTCTGGAGTTAAAACAAAATTTTTGTCCCATTTGTGGCTAAAATTCACATTATTTTAAAACAGTTTTTCTTTGGAAGTTCTACGGCCACGACATTGCGTTGAATAGACTGTTGCGCAGTTATCAACAGCAGGGTATATCTACATCTTGTAGACGTAGCACCATCTCTTAAGACCGCATTCTTTCAAAGCAGGTCATTTTGTTGAAAACAAGTCTTCTTGGCTAGATGCTTCTTCCAGTCGAATTTAACTATGTCAGAATTTAATGCTTCAGCGAATGACACCAGCGTAGTCTGGCGGAGGACTTGAAGACACCTAGTCTCCACTAACCTGAGATATTTAGGAAGGCGGTTTAATGTTCTTTCTTTTACTGTAAGAACTCCATTGACGAACTCTGCTGGCATTAGCTAATCTCCAGGATCCGAATGTATCAGTAGACTGGAGGAGCATCTCTACATAACGCTTTCCTTAAACTGGTTGTTCAGTTCCTTGGCTGAACTTTTTGTTATATCCTCACATAGGCCGGGTTTTTAGAAGAGAAATGTCATCATTAGTGGGACAGAGTTTTTTACTTCTCCCGTCGGTACCGTGAATAACACCCAGATTTTTTAAGGAGGGAACTTCCAAGGGCGCTGTATTAGGGTGAGTGGATCTGTGAACACGTCTTTGCCACAAAATCGTCCACAGTCACGAGTACCTGGCGGAAGGGGAAATGTACAAGCCCATAACCGAATTCATTCATAACTAATGGACCTTTTGTTATTCCCATTACAATGCGACCCATAAAACTTGTTGGGGTGAAAACGTCCAAAGCAGTTGGAAGAAATGCGGTACCAGAATCATGGGCAGGATGCATAGATTTCTCCACCACTGAAATAATAGCTGAATACATAGAGTGGGTGATGAGCTACCAACAAAAAAGGGCTTAAAGGACAGGACCGACCTTAGTCTAGACTGAAGGTCTATTGCGTAGTCCATGGACCTACGTCTCGAATTATTTGCTAAATCTTCCTTCAAAAATTTTGAGGTGAAGTTTTGAAGTGAAATGGATGCCTTGAATTACAAAGACACAATTCTTGAAGTTCAAGGAAACTGAGTGTATCTTCTTAAAAAGAGATAAAGCAAGGGAAAATTAACTCCATATTTATTTGGTATTTCCTTCTCCTTTATCCGGTGTGCGGTGTCCCACTCAAGCCTCAAAAGAAAAGGCTTTTCAGAATTAAAAGAGTCTGTGTAAAACCTATTTTTGTCCACTTGACCGCTCTAATCGCCTTTAAATGTACCCAAACGGCTAGCACAACAAATTTCATTCCTCTCTCCCTCTCCATTCATTCTTCTGCACGAATGATTTGGAAAGGGCTGACTGCCCATCATGGTGCATAAAAGTAATCTTTTATCCTGTGGCTTCATTTGATTGCATCCACCCTTCCGTCCCCTATGGTATGGCGCTCTCTTCATGCCATGCCTTTCAACAGTCGGACAACCGTTTCGCATATGTATAATTAAGCCACGGTCTCGTGACGCCCTCATGACGAAGTCGGGACGGTACGTCCGCCTTTGCCCTTGAAAATGAGGTCAAGTGTATTCACTAAATCACCTTTCATTTGCCCATATTAATAGGAGACCTTTTACAACTCCATTGAGTTGAGGAGTGGGAGTGTGCCCTGTGGTAGTACTAAAATAACTCAATTGCAAAAAAATCAGTCAAAAGGCTAGTCACACATCAAGTTGTCCCTGTACGGTTTCATTTCAGCCCTCAAAATAGACTAGTCCAAAGTTCAGGCGATGAAATGTTTTTCTTCGGACTTACAAGACTTCTGGTTTGCCCAATTTCAAATGACTCTAACTAGGAAAGACTAGGGCAAATCAGCTTCACTTTAGCAGCCTTAAATTAGTCAGTCCTGAGCAAGTGCCATTTATATGGCTTCGTTGAAAAGCGTGTTATAAAACTAAGTAGAGGTGGCATTAATTGTACTTCTTTTATCTCGTTCTTCAAAGCATTTAAAGGTGAAGCATCAATTTACCAGTAGCGGAAATCTGACCTCGACATTGTAACTGCGTGGCAATAAAAATGTGCTCGTTAAATCTATATTTGGCCATGCAGGCTCTTCCGTTTCCAAAACTTTGGTGAAAGTACCTTGTAACCTGGGCATTCATTCATGGGTGTATCCTGCTACTACCTCCTTACATTGGTCATAAACTGCTTTTCACTCCCAGAAATAACTCGTCGTGCTAAACTGTTGACAGCGACAAGTGGAAGTGGTTTGGATGGGGCCGGTCCTTAAGGAAAACGTCATGGAAAAGTGAGTCTTTAAGGACTAACAAGAGAGGAGTTATTGAAGCCAAATCTATCATTCGAACTAATACTAGCGCCTGGTTTTTAGGAAGGAAATTAGAATGCGAAGCGCTCCCAGGGTCTGGCATGAAGGCGCTGCGATATTTACGTACTAATACTTAGTTAACGCGAAGGGTTAACAAGGTGTCCACATTTCTGATAGATAAAATGGAACAAGAGAGGTGGCTATCCGTGCTGATAAAGGAGAATACAGCTTGGAGGAACAGACACTAAGAGTAACTTATTCAATGTACAGTTCGAGGAGTGGCTCCCTGCCTTTGGTAGACCGAGGCGCCTAAGTTGCCGCAACGCCAATCCTTGAAAGGGTTGAATTGTAGTTGTGCTCAAATTTACCAGACACCTTGTTGATATTGAGGTAGACTTTGGAAGGTATTTGTGTATGTTATCAATTGATACTAACCACAGTTACATGCACGGCGAATGTGACCTCAATGCCTTTGCATTTCTCGCCCTAAAAAACCGAAGGATTTAGTCTTACGGAGAAATTTAAAGCCCATTGAAACTAACTCTTATGAATGATCATTCGCGGTTATTTCATGAGGAAACAACAAGTGATCGCATAGTTGATGCATAGCAAGGTTAATATACTACGCATTTTTACTTCAATAATAGAATAAGAAATTATTTTTGCTAAAGCATCCGTTGGTAGTTAAATGTGCCTATTTCAATGACACATTTAAAAATTGCATGTCGTTGCGCAGCTTTTAAACCGCACAGCAGTCCAATGTTGCCAGACATGGAAACTAATTGCGGTTACCAAGGTTATAAATGCGTATTTAGTGTAATTACTGGGGCTGTCTGGAGGTCTGGAAAACATTTTTGCTTGCGTGACCAGCTTACGAACAGTCTAGAACATTGCTTCCTCGCTCAGCAGGTCTCTTGTTTAGTCGATATTACGGACACGTACACAACAGCGACACTATTAACCACCGTAAGGTCAAGGTCAAGCACACAGACTGGGACGAGACTGCCTCCAGGATTGTCCATTTGCTAGCTAGCTAGTACACATGCACATAAACACGTCCGAGAGTATAGACGCTGGTGCCCTAGGGGCCACTCAGAATGGGAACTCAGGAGAATCCCAGCTCACCCACATAAGCACAGTTTGATGGCAATCTTAAGTTTGCCTTCTTTGTGAAGAAGTGGATAACACTAAACACCCAAAGCAAAGCCTTATAAGGCTTCCGCTATAATTATTCCCTTGAACATAGAATGCGACGCAAAACTTCACAGAAGAGAACGCTTGCATGTCAAAGAGGCTTGAACAAGTGTGAAGATGCGCTTTAACACTCCTAATAAATTATTCATAAGGGATTTATATTTTGTCACGAGATTAAGCACTTTTCAGTGTGGAAAGCTAATGATCGCTGCTTGCGTCTGACCTTAAAGTGGCATATTTTTACTTCCCGCTTTAAATTCTTAGAGAAGGGAGGAAAACAGCAGGTTGGAGCAGTACGTGAGTCAGCAGAATAAGGAAGTCTTCTCAATGATGATTTTAGAAAGGTATGCCTTCCTTTATCTTTTTAAAAGACTTCAAAGGCATTTCTATTCTTTTATTGTTGGTGCTAATGGGATGTAGGCCGTAGAATGGGCGCACGGTCAATTCGGTCTCTTTTATCGTTCAACCAAAGGCAAAGCAAAGTCGCTTAAGCACAAAGGAGGCAAGAAATCATTATTGTTATCATTATTATCAGTCCCACTATCAAAGCTGCCATATCCGTGGGTGGAAGACCTTGAAAAAGGACTAAATAGCCCTTGTTGTATTCATTTTCTGAGTGATTTGATGTGAAGGAAGCAAATTGTACGCTTCGGTCGGAAACGACAAACATGCTTCATTTGGTAATTTAGAAGAAATAAACTTAAACCTATGCAGTTTCAACCGAGGAAGTTGTGGAATTTACAAGCAGAGTTAAACCTCGGTAGCAATAATGCAGAAGAGTGGATGACCTGTTGAAGGAGACGCCACAGCATTGAGATAGGTTAATCAAAATCTCGTGGAGTGAAAAGGTTGCGTAATTTAGCTTACAAGTAAACAGATGCATTGTCTCGCCTTCTCCTTGGGGCATCACCAACAATACTGTCTGTTTTTCAAACACCCACGCGACAAAAACGAATGTGCAACGCGGATTTTCCATCCTCCGTGACTTCCCTCGTTAAATCTGATAGGTCCATCGTTGCGTCTTCATTTATGGAATGCGTGGGATACTCCTCCTGGAGGAGACCGAAAAATATGTTTAGTTGCACTAGCGCTAGCTATCCTGGAGCAAGTTGGCGTGATTAGAATACAATGCATAGATCTCTCCATTGTTGTTTCAGAGGCTGAACGGTGAAAGCTATAGGGGACATCACCGTTGAAATCCTGAAGAGAAATACGTAGAGAGACTGATGAGTTAGTGAAAGAAATAAATTGAAAGGATCGACAAACTGTTAGTTTGACAACCAAATTTCCACTGAGGTTGACGGCTGAGCCTGGAGGGGTACACAATTATGCCGTGAAATGCCGCTTTAATTTTCAAAGCTATCACTCTTAAAGGCAAAGGACTCTAATAAAATCCTCCCCAAAAAGGGTGAAACAAGAAAAAAATCGACTTTAAAATTTGATTGCCTTCATAAAACGGTGATGTTTGGGACTTTTAACCCAAAATTGCCCTCAGTTATGCGAACAAAATTTGTAATTTGGAGTTGCACATTTGCCGAATTTACGGCTTATCCAATTTTCTGGAGGATTCATTTTAAAAATGCATTCAAAATAAAAAAGATGCTCTCTAAAAGGAACTCATCTTTTGCTTCTTGGACAACCAAATTACTAACTTGACTAGTCAAGAAGTCCATTTCCATTTGGTGCTTTTATGGCGGTCCTAAAATACTTTATGGTGTGGACGCTTTCCTTTTTCCTTACTTTTTATTATTTTTAAAAATCGTGTGTGAATTTACTTGGCACGACATGTCAAAAGAGAGTGGGATTTAAAAATGATTTCTTGCGATAATTTAAACTCTCCAAGTGATTGTATTAAATACGGAGGTTTGGAGGAAGTCCCAGGACCTTCAAGTTTAACGGAACCTAAACCCGCGCTGATTGGACATTGAAATCGAATAGGCGGATTTTAAAGGCTATCAGGTGCACAAAAAAGGCAATGAAAAGTGTCAAACAAATTCACTTTAACAATAACCTCTGATTTTCTGCACAGTTAACATTCCGGAGTCACATAAATCACAGACAGGCCAATCACCGTAAGGCACATCCGAGAGCTTACTTTTGGCTGGAGGGATGTTCCAAGGTCAACTTATTTTCAACATAACAGGAAGATGGCGGAATGCGGTGCTTTATTAGCCCCTTTTTTTCCTAGCCTTATTTCATTAACCAGGACTAGCTAGCCAAATGGAATGGAAGTGAGATTTCACTACCCTACATCTCGTCTCCATGGCGCGATTGCAGAAATTATCAGCGAATAAAAGGCGGCAGAGAGGCTAAACATTAGACCAGGCTTAAAATATTTAAAAACACTTAAATTTATCGCACGGGGAGGCCGAAGGCTGATATCGACACTAAAGTTGGTCCATTTTGGGTGCAGTTAATGGGAGTGGCCAAGCTGATATCACCCATCTTGTATCAATGTTAAAAGAGATAGCAATGTAACAATCAAAGCTCACCACATTAATGAGGCCTGACAATAACCACCGAGAACAGAGTTTATTGTCCGCATGCCACATCAATTGGTCTGGTATTCTCCGCTTTTAGTTAATAAAGGCGATAATTGTAAAGCCCTTACTTTAAGTCACAATTTTTTTCCACTGAATCTATCTAACGGGTTGTTTAATTGTGAATGAAGAAGTTATTGCACCATTTTTCTGACTAGAAAGTAAAGGAGTTATTTATTGCCGTCAGGGAAGGAAAAAGAGCAAAAAAAGGTGGCAAATCATCCAGTGGACTATAGAAAGAGGAGTAAGGAGAAATGAGGCTCATGGTTAATTTATTACCTTCTGGAGGAAGTCGGGGGGTAGTAGAAGTGAACATTCCCAATTATCAGGAAAAAAGTCCTTGGAGACTTTTGTGATAAGTCAGAAATTATGGGGACTAAATAGTGAACGAGACTGGTAGGTTTATTGTACTTTGACAAAGGACACGATGAGATGGGCTAGTTTGTCCATAAGACCGGATGGGTAACACTAGTTTCCTTTCAATAGGATGCACGAACTTCTCAGTCTTCGCAACTTTTTCTCTTAATAAGATCAAGAGGATCTCATTATGGCCCTTCCGACCTTCTGTCCCTATTAGATTACTATTGTGTGCTTGGTAGACGAGGCAAGTCTTGACAGATCATTGCTAGAGGACAAAAACTTTGAAGCTACACATCTTTGCTAAAACAAGGGAAGAAGAGCTAATAGTGCATTTTCTACTTATTCATTGTTTTCTTCATGTCAGGTGAAGTTCTGTCCATTGTTTCTAATTGTTTATTGCATCTGAAAAAGGCGAGCTATTTAGACAGCTGCCTTCAAACATTGTTACAGATACCGTCAACATAGAGGATGCAACTCTGCCCAATCACCCGAGAGTCATTTTATCAAGCGATTACTTTCACGTTTTATACAAAGTACCCAGAATTGGACTTTTGAAAACTATGAATGCCCAAGATAGTATACTTCTTTTCGTGCTGGGTAAGGGCTGAGAGCGGTCCTGAAAACCTGGAAAATTTACCCACTACCACAAAATGATTCTCAATTCTCAGTCACATATGTGTAATTTCAAAGAATTTCTTTTGACAGTGAGTCTGGAATGGTATGTGAGAGTTGACGCATAAAGACTATCCTGGTCTGTGAGCAAATTTCTTCCTCTTTTTCATAACCAGATAGTCAGATCAGTGGGTATATGCACACTCCACTCATACTTGGTGGGAAAAATCCTCAAGTCACTCTCAAGTGCACGGGGAAGCCTGGCTCTGGCGGGTCTGCAAAGGTAATGCTGCAGAGATAGTTTAATACTTTGTAGTAAGTGAGCAGTTTCTTATCCCAGGTCAGCCAAACGCTGTCTTATCAGGCTTTCATTTGCGTGGTGGGGACTTCTCTGCTATTAAAACCATACAACTTGTAAAGGCCCTCAGACACAGGCTACTTCAGATACGGTTCCCACGAGGAGCAAATTCAAATGGTGCAACTGGTTAAAAGATGACCCTACATTTCTCGACCAGCGCCGTCCAGGACTGTAGTAATTAAATGGCATGGCAGTTTTTCTTTGATAAACATAGCCTTATTTTCGACGTCAAAGTAATGCACAATTTGTCGTGAGACGAAGGCAAACATTGTCAAACATTAGCGATTTCCAAAGGCAGGGCTAATCTAGACGCAAAAGAACACAGAAAAGCTGAATTGCAATTATGATTGAAGGCCAAGATCATTTTTTATCGCAGAGACTCCTGTGACGAAATTCAGGAGTCAAATGAGCCAAGTAGTAGTACAGGCAATATGAATTGATGTCTGAAACTAACGCAGAAGTTAGACTGGCAGTCTCGAGTGAATCGGCCGTGCTCACAACATTTTTTATCCATTAACTGTTATGCAATTTTAAGTTTTAGCCTGGGATAAGGGCACTGATTTAGTGGGGTAGAAGTGGAGTCAATGCTAGGTCAATTGTTGCCTAATGAACTCTGCCGTTTTGCGTCGTTGGTAAGTTCAGAAATGCAACTTTAACTTGTACACCGTCTAATTATTGAGAGTCTAAGCCATTCAAGGATATGAGCAATAGTGGATGTGTAACCGCGCCCTAAATGAAGCGTTAGCTTGCGCGCGTGCGTGCGTGCGTGCATGCGTGCGTGTGCTCACATGCAAGCGTTTGGAAGAGAACGGACGAGACAGGCAAACGGGCGGGCAGGCGGGTGGGCAAGCCAACCTGGAAAGCGGAGAATGAAGAATCGAGAGAGTAAGTGTAGCAGCATATCCACCGGCAACATGGCAGCCAGCGAGCCTCTACTAAACGAGTGTGCACCACACGCACAGCAACGGAACCTACTGAAGGACTTCTTCGACGAGAAAGAGCTCAAATTTCGCCACGTCTCAGCTGAACAGTTTGCTGATGTGTGGCTTCGCTACGACAGAGATGGTGAGCATTGAACTAAAAGTGTGCACTCCTATGCTCTAGATGCTTGCAGTTGTTGTGTTTCGTTTCCTTTTGATAATTAATTTAGCTGTTTCCATTCAATTCACATTGTAAGAGGGTATTTCGCCTAGATCCTCCGTGGGTCTGAAGAATTTAGCAGACTTTAACTGTATCCATTAAGCAAGTCCTTTTAAAACAAAATTAGGCCTCTGTGAGTTTCTTTGTACTAGCACTTTCTTATTTCGTCTCTTCATAATTTTTATCCGTCGTTTTGAGTTACGGCCGTGATTTAACCACTGCCTCATTCTGCCGCGTTTAATACCCTTCTAGTGGTTGGACAGAAGCGGTTCCTGTTTTTGTTTATCTTGTACATTTCTCATTTTTAAATCCGCTCAGAGAATGTAGCGGCTAGTTAAAAGATGGCATCCACCCAAAACGCATAATTTAAATTGCTCTAATAAGCATTCTCCATCATTTCGTCAGTTCCCAGATTTTTAACGAAAACATCCAGTTTCTTGACAGTTAGTTGCCATTACACATTCGTTAGGGAGTGAAAGTTGACTTCGTGTTTCAATCGCTGTGCTGTCAAAGCGCACCCAACACCGAACGAGATAGATTACTGGGTAGGGTGTTTGGCTTTGCTTCCGCTTGATTGTCCTTACTTTTAAAATAAATTACCAAGGTGACATTTCTTGGGCATCAAATTTCTTCCACGAAATTTAAAACAAAATGGATAAATAGGAGAAATAATGTGTGATTGGTGCAAACTTTCAGGACTGAGTAGTTGGCATAATGGTTCTAATGAAGTTGTTTTGATTACATACTGCTGAATTCCAGTTTTTAATAGAATTTCTTCATAAAAAGGTATTTCTTCTTCAAATGTGATTGTTTAAAGTGAACCGAGTGGCAGAGCCTTGAAATTTGCCTTAAATTTAACCGAATAGCGGTTGTAAGGTCGTCTTTCGTGTTAATCTCGCTGTTCAGTTCATGTGCAAGTGATTTTAATCTTTTTCAACTATTCACCACCTTTAATTAAGCTGTATGCCTTCATCCCTAAATTTGGAGCTGAGGAAAACAAGAGCGGAGTTAGATCCCTCAGTCGGTGCGAATGATCTTTCAATTACGGCATTTTAAATTGAAGCGTTTGATGGAGACTAAACGGCTGCTGTAGGATTATGAGCTAGGCCTGGGTAGAAGGAGGCATTTGGTGGTGGCACAACTGCCACGACCAGGGAATTGCGGCAACTTGGCACCGACCGAAATCGGGGGCGACTGAGCATCCCACGTAAATAAACGTGGGACGTAAAAATTTTAGACTTTTTTAATCAGCTGAACTTCGCTAATCAAATCTCTCCCAATTACGAGGAATTTGAAAGTGATGGGAAACTACCCGAAAACATTTTAGAGAGGAGGATTCATTTGATGCGCCTTATACGTTATTTATCCCATTCTTAATTGGTTTTTTTGATTAATTCCTTTCAGCGAGGTTAGTAATTAACAGTGTTTAGTTTGTAAAGTCTTTTTCCTCTCATAATTACTGCCATCAGATAGCGGAACGGATTCGACTAGACTCCGTTGCACACTACTTTATCAAACTCTTGAGCGACACATCTACCTTTCATGATATTGCATTTAAAAAATGACTTCTGAGGAATTACTGTGCATAGGTAATGGTCATATCAGCGCATACAAAGAAGTCAAATGGACCTGGGCATTCATAGGTTCCATATTTATCCGACTTTAATGCATTCTCAATTTACATCTTCATCAAAGCATCCACTTGAACCATTCAAAGCATTTCGTTGGAGGAATGTAAATGTCTTCGCGGGTGTGTTTTGTGAAAGAATGAGTTCTGTCCCGACTCCACTATCATACTTATTATCAGGCTCTGCCTCTGGCGGAAGTCGATCACCACAGCAAGCGGTTGATGTGCGGCACACATTTGCGACGTTTTAGGTTTCCAAACCTCATTTTGATAAGTCTCAGCTCCGTCCAAGAGTTCCGCGGGTAATTGTGCATACATGGTTATGGCTATTTAATTCGTGACATTAAGAGAGGGATATAAGTTCACCTTTTGACTATGAGGGGCACCGAGTGAGAATTTAAGATTCACTGGTGCCCAAATTGGGTCCACATATTCGGCACGGCGTAGGCCTTTTCAACTATCCCCGATTTTCCAAGTCATTTTGAACCCCACCGTCTCGACCATAATTGTTGTGTCAGCTTGAAACTTTCGGACAGAAAGTCTTTTTCACCACACGAGAATATCAAAACATTCGGTAAAAAATGGCACAAATAATGATGAGTGGACCATCACAAGTCCATTCTGCATCTAAGGCCACCTAATGGTGTAAATATAACCACAAATGAACAGTTAAAACTGCGAGATCAAAAGCCGTAACTCAAGTGACCTGAATTTCAATTCTTTTATTTTGCAGGACATCCAGCCTACTTTTCAAAAAAAAACATTACAAGTAAATGGTTGAGCCTTATTTGAAGTAAAATCCGCCACAAGAATGCACCTCTTCATGCCTGTAAAAGTTTTAAGATTTATGAAGGAGCAGACCAGAGTGGGCAATGAAATTCCAAGGGACATAAAAAACCAAGAAAGAAAAACCTACCACTAAGGGAAAAATGAATAAGGAATTTTATTTTCAGGAAATGGATTTATTGAAGGCGATGAAATGCATCTCTTCTTCTCGGAGCTCCTCGACGCGATTGTTCCCGACGAATTGAAGCAGGCAAATATCCTCCCTACTCTTGTCAAGCGTCAAATAATACCTTTTCACTTTTTACCATCTTTATAAAATCTGTGTAAACAGGCAAAAGAAATCAGTTGAAGTTATTTTTCATCCCCTTTTTATATTTCTTGCATTTTTACAGCTTTGAGGATAATATTTTTCTTTTCAAAACTGTTTCAGCATATGCTTGATGAGGAAATTGCCCAGTTGATAGATGAACTGCGTGAAAGCCTCGACAAGAACGATGACGACCGGATCGACATCGCCGAGGTAATGCTATCTGTTTACTTGACACTAAATAGGCGGGCCGTGGTTTTTTTCACGGAAGTACATTTTCGTTGTGTAGAAATAGAACAAAAAAATCGCCTGTAGTTTGGAGCTCTGGGAGTTTTACTTTTCCTTCTTGCGAAGCCAAGGCATTCACTTGATTTCTCATTTGAGTAAGGCTTTCGGGAATAGAAAAATTGGCGTAAAAGAGAATAGCTGCTTGCTTAATAGCAAAGAGACGTTTGTTTTATGCGGAACTGGAAAAGGTACATTTCCTTGGGAAGGATTTCCTGGTTGTCATTGTGTTTGTCGAGAACCACATCTCATAGAAATCAGCCAAAACTGCCAAGGTGATCCCCAGTCTGGTTATGCGAGGGTGAAAGATAATGCTGTTGCACACAGAAATACCTGTGGGTGTAGAGTGCTCCTTGTATCCCAGAGAGGTGTTCCATGGTACTTCAAACCTTCTAGACGAATAAAAACAAAAGTTTCGTTAGTTGACTGGCACCAAAATGACTTCTTTGAATTGTGGCAAAACGATGAGTTCATTTTGCCTTCAAAAGTCGCGAACATGCTGATTGCGTTGCCATTGTCAGTAGCGAAAACATTAAAAACACCATAAGTCTTTTAAAAGCCGTCTTAAAAGGATTAACTAAAATAAGAACACCTTTCTATCAACAGGAATTCCAGGTTTGCACAAGAGGGCTGCTTTCGTTCGAAAAGCTGGGGATAGAGATTCTCTTTGTAGTTACTTAATGCCTCTACTTGTGAGAAGAGGAGAATAATTCTCAAAGCATGCATATGAAGTAGAATTCTGCTGAAAAGTAAGTGGTCGAGATGAGATATTGTCGGCTTTTAATAGGGTCATTTGAAATGGCTCTACACCTGCCAATCACCTCTTTAAACACATTCACTGCTTCTAGAGGTTTCACACCCCCAGCAGGTAACTGATTGGCACGTTGAAAAGAATTTGTACCACTGTTTATCAAACACTTAAAGGACCCCTTTCGGTCCGGATGAAGCTTTCCGTATAAAATGGGTGACAATGACTGCCAAGTAAAAAAAGTTTGGCGATTTTCTCCAACATCTGGGACATGCATCGCCATTGTCACAGTATAACATTCTGAGAATGAAAAAGAAAAGATCGTATTCAGCAACAACTTGACACGCTTTTGGATGGCATGTAATCCTAGCGCTTTAGCCGGACTTTCTTTTTGGTGAAATAAACCAACTGGGCATCTTTACATCAAAGGACGGAGTGAAACTTCTCTTTGTTTAAAGTTTCCTGGCAGTGCAGTGGGAAGGCGAATTTAAAAAAAAATGTACTTTACAAGAAGTGCCATTTCAGTGTTTTTGTGAAGAGGTTACAAGTTGGTGGCATCTACTTGAGGCAGGTAAACACACGATTCTATAGGATTGGAAGGAGGAACCTTCGGGAACACGCATTTTACCATCAAGCAGGAATGGCAGCTAATAACTTTTATGCCTTTGCGTGCTTTAGCTGGCCCAACTCTTGCCGACAGAGGAGGAGTTCATTTTTCTCTTTTTTCGCGAGCAATTCGTCCAATCCAGTGTGGACTTTATGCGAGTGAGCAGTATTTTTTTGCCTCCTCTAACTTTCTTCTTGCATTAAGAGGCTAAAAAGACGTTTCTTTGCCAGCCGACAAAGTGACCCACCACGGCTTGTTGTGGAAGGAGATTAGGCCCTTCGAACTCACCGACATAATAGTGTTTGAGAGATGAAAATGATCAAACAAAGGCCGAATTCAAGCTCACAAATGTTAGCCAACTAAAGGAAACAATTAAAGACATTATTAAAACGCCTCTAAAATTGAGATACCTAGGGGATTTCGTACAAATGAGACGAAGTTTGGTTATCCATGACTGGATGGAATTTCAACAGTTGAAGCTAAATTTACATCCAAACGGAGTGTTTCCAATTGCATTAATTATTCTGCTCTGTGAAAAAAAAATGAGCAAAACAATGCTAAAATCTTGATTTTTAAGTTACCTTGGAGAAGACTTGAGCGAAAGTTACACATTTGGAAATTTTGACACCTGAAATGTCAATGTATGCCTTAATTATTTTTCTGGGGTAAACAGACTTACACATCTACTGGATAGCAGGGAGAATACCATTCTTCTCTGCAATGGGCATAGTTTTACATCAACTCTTAATTCTTGGTTAATCTGTTCTAAAAGGTCTCATGACGAACAGGTCTCACAGCTCTTGAAACACTCCCCAACTCTGAGGTGGAATGGTCAAGATTAGCCTTTGAGACACTAGTACTTAATTGGCGTGGTATACATAATTATACCTTTTTAGGTTTCGACGGGTTAACTGAAATTGATAAGGTAGGAAAGGGCGTGGATAGACAGACTTATGATGGGGCACAAAAGTTTAGTCTACGGCCTCCTTTGAATTAGCTGCATCCGTTGAAATGACGTTCTAAGCAGGCATCTGACACATGTCAAACACCTTAAGGAACAATTTCATCAGAATGAAGCTTAAAAAAGTCGAGCTTATTTCCATCGTCGACTTAATTGTGTCTTAGAGAGGGGTAGATTTACTTGAGAGGAAGTGAAATTCCCAAAATACAAGGTAATCTAGTGGAATTGTGCAAAAGGGCTCATAAAAGGAAGTTTAATTAGCCGCGTTTTATAAAACACTGGGTGAGGTAATGCTTTCGGTGGCAAGCAGTTTGTTTTAAAGGCCTCCCACTAAAGTGCGGCCATTCAAAGTACTTTAGTAGCTCCCATTCAAAGCAGTGGGCGCATTCGCCAGCTGGCAATTTTTTGGTTTGCCTAAATGTTGGAAGGGCATTCTTTTGAGCTGCCGTCATTTGAAGTGAAATTTTAAATGTTCGAGCATGCGATTGGTTCCATTTCAGTGATAATCGGGTTTACGAAGGGATTATACAGGCTTAACCTAACTCCTGCTGTTCCTTGCGTAAACTTCTCACTAGAGTAGTCAACTACCTGACAGTTAGGCAGTACTGGTGTCATCTGCCAAGTTAGAAGGAACGCATGAGGGGCTGTAGGCTTGAATACACTGTGCTCTGCTAGTACAAGTCGAGGATGCATGACCGAATCGTCTTACTTTTTTCAGGTGTGGAAGATGTTTGACAAAGACAAAAGCGGTTATATCGAGGCCGATGAATTGAAGGTTGCATTTTTGCTTCCAAATTGCCACCTTATCCTTGTTTACGATAACTTTTCTCCACCTCAAATCATTTCTTTCTGGTGTCTTGAAGGACTTCCTCAAGGAATTGTTCAAGCACTCACCGAAGGGCAACACGATTTCGGAGGACAAGCTCATTGAATATACGGACAATATTGTGGGTTTCTTCTTCTCATCTGAGGGTTTAATCAAAAGCATTTTACGGAGATTAAATCCATTTTCTTGTTTGGTTTTAGCTACGAATATTTGACAAGAACAAGGACAAAAAATTACAGCTCAGTGAAATGGCAAGGTAACGCATCAAGCGCAATGACATTCTGCACTGGCTCTGGGACTTCTGATAGCTCAATTTCACGACAACTCTTTTAGTGAACTTATTCGCAAGCTTTATTCCTTTTTCCACCCATAAAATTTGCTCTGTTCCTTTGAAGGCAAAACTCTCACAAAAGCCCCCCTTCTGGTAGTACATTGTGGTTTTTAGCTTTTTACTTCTAAGTTTCTGTACATATATCATTCAAAGTACCGGAAAGTCGTCAGGTTAAATTTACCGAGCAAAAGTTCACACACAATCCAATTCTCCCATTTTTCTCCACTTCTCTGGAAAGTAAGGTTTCCACAAGTTTAAGGCTGTTCTTCTTTTGTGCACTAATTAAAAATTTTGAAGTAAACTTTTGTTTATCCCTTACTTACACATTTTAGATTAGTTCCAGTGAAGGAAAATTTTCTCAAAAGACCCTTTTTTAAGAGTCCCGGGAAAATAACCGACGACGATATTGATCGGGTCTTCAGCTACTACGATGAGGTAAATCCCTTCCACTCTCCCTTCCCTTCATTAACCCCTTTGGCCTGCGTAATGCCTAATCCCCTCTAATCTCCATCTCCACATCACTTGATTGAGTACGTCATTTATCCACTCATGAGGAAAGTCAGAGCTCTGAACACCATCTTCTCCCGCTATGGTTGCGTAAAATTCTGGACTTCATGGAGAGAAGAAGCATAAATGACATCAAATTTCATTAGTGAGCAAAACTATGATGAGGAGAGTGGAAGCTGCATCCTAGACGCCTAGGTATGAAAGAGGTACTCTCTTGGACAGCTTGTCGGAGCAACCAAATTCTTTCGAACTACGTTTATACCGAACAATATTAGAAACCATATTTAAAGGCAGCTTAATAGTAATTTGAACCAGCTTCCCTTTCTCCAAATGTATATTATTTATTGTGTTGAAAGGCGCGTCCTTCACAACCGAAAGTGCGCTAACTGATGCTGTACCAGTTATCACTGGAATATCATTTAATGTGAAAGGAAACGCTTCCATGAAGGAAAGTCTCCAGTGCGTCAGGATATGAAGTGGCAGCGGGTGGATTTGGTGTCTGACAGCTCAAATTCTTTTGCATGCTTCATTAAAGTCAGTAATTAATCTTGCATACCATGCTACCATAGGAGACTTTATTCATTACTATGGGAAAATTCTGCCTTGTGAATAATACCCAGCGCATAAGTCGCAGACCTGTCAAGAAGTCGTTAATCTCTGTGGTGAACAGCAGCTTGTAAGGATATTTTTTATGAGTGTAGATATGAAACCTAAAATAGCGGCTAATCACTACCTTAGCCGCAAGATGATTTCCGGAGTCGCCAACCCGTTTCCGATGCATAGTAGTCATTCACCGCCCTACAGCTCCCTCCTGATCCTGTTTAATCACCTTAAAACCTGGTCCGAGACTGCAAAAGAGATGACACATCCTGTGCAAGGAACGAAGAATTCGTTTATTTTGTAGCATTTGTGATTTGTGACAAATGGGAAAAGCTGGATACCAAACCGGAATGGAGCAGTGCTCTACGGTGGAACGATTCAGTTGGAGCTGGTTTTTAGGTATTACTTTAGGTTTGAGAGGAAAAGCAGAGTAATTACTGCCCATTTTTCTTATTTAAATTTTTAATGGAATATCTTATATGTAGATGACTATTGTCATTATAAAACTTCACCAACCGCTTCATAGATCTGCTTGGAAAGGCTGCCAACAGTTCAGGAAGTTCAAGTCTTAATGTAACCCATTTTTTCTATTGTCTAGATACGGGAATTAAGAATACTTGCTTTTTATTTTAGGACCATAACGGCTACATGCAGGATGAAGAGCTGTCAGCGTTTTTTAAGGATCTTCTCGACCTTACGCAGGAAGTAAGCCAATATTTAATCTAAAACTCCAAATTTTGTCAGGCTCTCCCACACGATTGTCACTGTCAAACATTACACGACTTGGGTGTAAAGGCGACCTTCATGTGTTCATTTTGAAATGTTGACAATCAAGATCAAATCGTAAATTTTAACGAAGGATATTATGAGACCAAATGGAAAAAGACCAATTTATCACTTATATTTTGGGCTACTTACAGTAGTACGATCCTATGAATAGTTTGCAAAACAAAGAGCGAAATCTGCCACTGTTGAGAAAACGTGGGTAGATCGCTTGTAAATGAAGCAACTTAGCTTTTGATGGAGGCTGGACAATCTTAACGAGGTGTTGTTTCCAAGGTAGAAATTTGCCCATCTCCTTGCCTCGCAGAATTTTGCGAGTCCAGGAGCTTCAATGCTTAGGAGTTAACAAGAAAACAGGCACTGGTTTTGCGCAGTTCTGACTGGAGGTTCAAATTTCATTTTGTCTTATACGCATTTATGTACAGATAAGTACATGGGAATAACTTTTGTGAGACGACTCAAAACGGTCTCCTTTTGGAAATGGAAAGTCACTGCACTCTCTCATGAGCAGTCTGTCGTAGATGCCCCTAATTTGTGTGGGCCATGTTGCAATATGTTCACACGGAGTAAGTAATTTGGTCAAGGGGTGAAATCGCATCTTGAGTGATAAGAATTGGAGTGGGCTTAACAATTATTCAGGTCTTGTGGAAGATTCGTGTTTGCCACCCTGAGAATTGGTGATGTCTGGTCACTTATGAGATTGGTGCCGACCGTCCAAGGTATAAACTTCCACCCCTGGTACGGCTTTCACCTTGAAATGGCTTAATTTTATCAATTGGTGCCCAAGAGCCCATCCCTTTTTGCCTCATTTTTATGCAAAAAATCCGGTGAATCTGGCCTTGGCTTTGACTTCAAAAGTGTAGCATAGGATCCACTGACAAGAACAGTGTTGTAAACTGTATCGCCTTAAGAGCTCTCATTTTATAAAACCAGCTAATGGACAGGTCGAACTGTTTATGCGACTTTCAAGAATTCTCCATCCATCACATTTGTGAATTGGAGCAGATTCACGATTTTACAACGGTCGAGAATTCCTTCCCAATTGACATTTTGTCTGTGGGCTTTAAAAAACAATTAAAAACCATTTAATTTCACCAAAATTTTACGGTAGTTTGGGAGTACGTCGTTTTTCTCAAGGAAAAATACTAAGGCTGGTATTTTTTTTGGTCCTTTCGCATGAAATCTGTTCCATTTCCCTATCTTGGCAACTTAATTCCTCAATGGCAGCCAGTCAAAATGTTATGCTTAGAAATAGCTACTGTAGGTATCTAAAGTCAAATTTTCCACACTTACTTTAAAAACCCAAGTTGTAAATTGACTGCTTCAACTTTGCCTGCTCCTCCCAATAAATGACTCTAACATGGTGAATAAAGTGTCCATTTACTCAACAAATAAGCTTTAAAAATCCCATTTTATGGAGCCGCTTCTCCTGCACTTAATTTTTAAGCACTTCAATCCCTAACACCCAAGAGGGATAAATTATTAAGTTGGTAATAAAATCCTGGGCATATATTAGAGAGTAGAGTACTTTGCTGTCATTCTGAAGCGAAGGCCTCCACCTAAAATTTTCACATAATTCTGATTCAGCCAGAAGATAGTGTTTGCTTACCCAGTGGCCTAATTAGGTGCTGCCCACCTCCAAGGCCGCAGGGCATGGGCTAGGCGGACGATTAGTCCAGGGACACATTGAGACAAATGGCCAGTGAGTCGTGTGTTTATGGAGCCCCAATTCCCATAGCTACTTTAAGTGTATTATTGATGAACTGCGCAGGCAACTCCGCAAATCTCTGCAGTCGGCATACAGATGAAAGAAAGCACTTAATTTCGTTGGATGAGAAGGGGGGAAGGGGTTAACCGAAGTGGCCGAAACAGTGCTCTCCTTAGAGTAAAACTGATACTCCCTAATTAACCAATAAATAAGTGATGAAGGCAAAAATTATAAACTACTCAATGTGTGCCTTTTTATTCAAGTCACTTTTTCCGTTTTCAATTCACCCCTGTTCGGAGGTAGGCAAAGCTCTATCCTATAATAGATACATTTGTTTTTCAGTCAAAATAGAGGTAGTGTTGGTGGAGTGATTGGCGTGAGTTTGAAGCTTTATCAAATGACCATGCGTGACTTTTAAAAAGAACTCCATTGTTCTATGAAATGTCAACATCATGACATTTTAGTCTGGCCTTCACCACCCAGTTTGGTTGGTACATGAAAGAGTAAACAACTCGAGAGACCTGAGCGCTTTTGTTTGCAATAGGAGATGGGTATATTTTCCAGCCCAAGCCTATACAGCACTTTCGAGACTTCTCTTATGATGAAGGGAGCAGAATACACATTGCTGGCGTAGAAAAGGTTATCCGGGGGCAATTTATCCGACTATATGTATAAAACGAAGGTGTAGAATTATTGTGTTATGTGGCTTTAAACAAGACTGCCTTCTGATTTTTTGCACAAAACTGCAGCATAACTGGGAAAATTCTCCCAAATAGGCGTTTTGAGCAAGGAATGGAGCATCTAGCATTCGATGAAAACTTTAAAAGGAACCGACTCATTAAATTTATCAAGATTTTTAACGAGTGACAGTGTGAAGCTAGTTGTTTTAGAAGTTTTAGGGCCTTTTTTGTCTTCAAAGAGGATTTAATTACCCAGCACATTCAATTTTGCTGCTTTGAAGGAAAAAGTGACCGCTAGGGCTAATAAAAGGCATTTTCTGTTTAATATTATCCCCACTCAAATCCCGACAACTTGGTCGTCATCAGGGCAAGGGCATCGCATCAATTCAACATTCGTTTTTGCCTTTTAAACCCAAACCATCTGTTTGGGTAGTGAAACCCGACTTGTTTACGGTTCCCTTAGATGGATGAGGAGTGACCGCCAGTGGCGCATTGATGCCCGAAGAAAGTCTTTTTATTTGTCTGTATGCTTTAGCCGCTGTGGTAGGAACTGGAGTGCCTCTCTAAAGCTTAAATTGATTGCAGTGTCCATAGGAACCTTGAGGAAATTTCAGACAACTTCTCCGGTCATAAAATTGGCTTTGACTGCTTATTTTTAATGCTAAATAAAGTTGATTGCGAATGCCAGATATCTGGGTCTTGTTTTCACAGATTTTGAAAGATTATCAAATTTAACCTTACCTAAATAATGTAAATTCCATCATTTGCTTAAATTCATGCCCTTTAAGAATATCATGTTCCAGTCGCGAACTCCTGAATCGAGGAGATTGGCCAGAGGGATAGGTATTGTGTTCTATGAAGGGTAGGGATTCACAGATCGTCGAAGTTATATGGAAGGAATCAGTGCAGTTCACTCAGTCTCGAGGTTGGTGAAATCGAACCGCCTGTCACCTGAAAAATTTGTCCAAAAAGAATGCGTAGCATGATCATGTGATTTTATTTACTTTGTGTCGCTTATTTTGATGAAGATAAGATAAATAAGCCATTACGGGCTAGGAATCTAAACTACTCCGAAGAAAGTGGAAAATGCAAATAAAACATACACATACTTGGTTTAAATAATTGGAAAGTTCTGTTTTATTCCCTTATCCATGTTATCACTCGACTGTTCAGTTTGGTGATAAACAGCTCTTTGTGGAATAACATCGAGAGAACACCGAGGGCAAAAATGAATGTACCCCAAATGTTTCTTCCTCACCCAAATGTATAAATCTCTCTAGGTGCAAGTTCCACAACATGCGGCATGAAGGCTCACTTGTTTCTCTAAGAATGAGACTAGCTTTGTTTTCTACACTCGAGGCTATTCTCATCGAAGAGACGAACTTAACCGCACCTACTGTTTGAGCTTCGGGTAGTAAAGAAACCTCTGTGAACGATTCCATCTGCAGGGCGCAGCCTTCGGGG
The DNA here is from genome assembly GCA_001693075.2 of Taenia saginata. NCBI lineage: Eukaryota > Metazoa > Platyhelminthes > Cestoda > Cyclophyllidea > Taeniidae > Taenia > Taenia saginata. Next base: position 59,561 of record LWMK02000056.1, on the reverse strand, counting down.
AACGAGGCAACGAGATCACTTGATTTATGGAGTGGGTGAACGGTTAATTGTTTGTGAAAAACCAGCAGCAGGATTTTTTGCCTAACTAACTTTGCAACAAGATGTGAGAGCGCTTCATATCACAAGTCAGTCGGTCAGTGCTTTTATAGTGTCCATGAGAGAAAGAGAGGAAGGTATGGATGGCTTATGGGGCTTGGCGTTATCCCGTAACATAGGTGAGCTGGGTCCATTCGCTTAGCAGCTCTCATGAGTTTGTTATCCAGGTTCACTCATCACTCATTATAAGCCCAACAGAAAGCCCTTCTCAGCATGTAGTTCTCTGTTGCATTCAGGAAAAGGTAATCTCGCCTCTCACACTTGATGCATGTCTTCCAGTGAACCAAGGCCAGGGTCACACTTCATGAGCCAATCTGCTGCTGGAATAAACGAGTTTAAATCGACATTTTGTATTACAAGGAATGTAGGTAACAGGAAAAGATGGAGATATAATGTCATGAAGAGAGAGAAAGAGAGCGCAGGTTATTTAGGCTTTTCATATTTATACAAACAATCACATGCCCTCTGCAATCCTCTGAATGCCACGACAGATAATAGCGAAAAGGGCTGTACTGGAGAAAAGCAGGTATTTTCCGCTCACATGATACGGATGCTATGTAGAATAGCCCCTCAATATTTCCCATTCAGTCGAATTTTTTAATATTTTTAAATTGAATAATGCTTACTGTGACAAGTGTCAGCACAGCCAACTTGATTGTAGAGCTGTTTCGCTTTTTTGACGTTTCTGTACTCATTTGTGGCTCCTCCCTTGGCATGCCCTTGTAAACCCAAGGAAGCATGAAATTAGTTTGCACGGAACTCCCTCTACCGTAAAAATGTAGCTTTTATTCGGCTATAAGAGCATTTCAATTGTTTACCCCTCACTTTAATTCGTCATTTGATGTATGTTGCGAAACTGCAACAGTGATCAACTTGAAAAAGACCTTATCCCCCAAAACCTACAAGGAATTCCCCTGAATAGTCCCTTGAATGTATTTCCTTCTTAGTCTTTGGAAGAATTATCAACTCAATGGTCTGAAGCTTCTCCAAGGTTTTTGTCAAAGGATCACTAGTGGCAGGTATGAAGCCAAAAGCTGTTACCTTTGGGGATAATTAACGTAGTGCCGGGCACAGTATCTTGAGAACCTAAGAAAATCAACGATTCCAGGAGCAGCTTCACTGTGAACGTACAGAATAGCTGAGGAATTGGTGGCATACCAGACAAGAGGACAACTTTATTCTAGCAGCCTAGAAGTCGAATCAGAGGAGTTGGAGAAGACTTTCGTTGACAGGCTCATAGATGATAAATGCTCATCCACTATATAGGCCCCTTACAGTTGTTCTGGCGGTTGTATCTGACGCCTTCTATCTTCACCGCTCATCATTTCCTGGCTTCAAATGAATTCTGAGGCGGAGAAGGTGAACGTTTTAGAGCTTCTTAACCATAAATTCCCTCAAGAAAGGTTTTCTTTTCGGTGAAAGGTGTGAGAGTTTAGCAATGTTTTACAACGAGGACGTTCCACGGCATAACCCTTAACTTGCGGAGGTAAATCATTGTGTGTAGGCACCGATGTTGGCCAAAACTGGTGCACCTTCAAATACCGCTTTTCCACGATTCCCAATTGACTCCATAGTCCATTTCAGGTGCCTTCTACTTCGTTGTCTTGCCACGCTTCTTCTGGACTTGAAAAAACTAGACTATTTTAATGTTAGAGCAGGTTAGTCTGAGTCGTCGGTGATGGCTTTTTTAGCAGCCTAGGCAGCATGAGCATGCTATCATCTCAACAAGAGGAAATTAATAATGAGAGGCTCTACAACACTTTTCAAGCTTATCCTCACATATTATTATTTAACTTCTCTGATTTTGTCTAGCAGATGCCATAAGGAGTAAGATGAAATCAAACTGCCCGCGTTTACATATCTGTGCAATTCACTTTATCATCGGTGCTCGCACTACTTTGATGCTTATTTTGGTCCCAGAAAGAAGTGACCTCCTCAAATCTTGCCATAGATAATGGTACCACCCAGAAAACCCTGGTGTCCCCAGTCAAGACGTTTCTTTCACATTAAAAGCTGCCTTGGTACTTGATAATGCCTTTAATCACAATTCTCTCAAGTTATGCATCAATCCGAGCTGCAGACTAAAGTGACTGTGGGCTCACAAGGCTGACGCTTGTGTTATACCAACAGAACCGTCACCTAGAATGGGGTCGTCACTAACATCATTGACACCATTCATCTGTCTCATTACTAATTTACAAATCATTTTACCACATTACAAACTGTGCAGACATCCACAATCCATGCAGTAGCATTAACGCTGCCGGTCATCGTGATTACCGGTATCAGATCGCGATATCTCTGTGTTACTAAGTCTACTCTAACTAACCCGCTTTTTGCGACTCCTGTTGTACACCGACAGGACTACGACGACGAGGACTTGCGTTGCATCAAGGACGCTATCCTAACGGACTGGGATGCTGATAGGGACGGAAAAATCTACATAGACGAGTTGAAGATGATGCTCCGTGTGCAACGCCAAATGGCTGAGAAATGACACGCCTTGACTTCCATCCTACACAGCGCCACTCACTACCTAATACTTATTTTACATACTGAGTGCTCCCATCCCCCTTCCCTCCGTACTCCTCCATTGTTCTATTTATCTACCCACAGACGAGAGGAAAATTAAAAAAGGGGAGAGAAAAAAGGAGGAAATAAATGAAGGGATATCAAGTTATTTGCTTATTTTCTCAGAGATTTTAATACCACGTTTTATTGCTACTGTTCGGAGACGATGGGATTTTTATTTAAAAATAAGTACCTTAAGTAGAAGACAATTATATTTAAGCACCCGTTTGTTGCGAAGACTTCAGTGTATCCAATAAAATTTTTTATTTTGGCTACAATGGTGGTTGAATTCTTTAATATGGTCATAAAGTTTTGGGTTCAGTAGGTCTTTGAAAGAAATACAAAAGGCAGTTGTAATTTATTTTTAGTACAAAAAAGTAACATTTTTATGTCCATGAGACACAAAGTGGTAAGGTTGTAGTACTGGCGTCCCCACTGAGGGCGTTATAGCTGTAGGATTATGGGTGCAAGGCGAATGGCTGGTGGGACGGGTGGCATTACTGACGACAGACCACCCGGACTGAAAACAAAACAATGAAAGCTGAACAGCTCCATTAGTCAAAAGGGGAAATTAAATTTCAATCCATTCTTTTACCAAAATACTATTCGCTGAGTTAGTTTTCATTCTCAACCTTCCCTTCTTAAATAATTTACTGTTGCTATTGCAGGAGCAAATGCGTTCATTGAAATCACTTCCAATTGAGTTGTTGGTTCTTAAGCACTTTATCCTTTATGTCAAGAACTAGCACCACTCACCAGATCTTTTTGATTAAGAGATTCCTGTGAAGTGCATGCAATCGTTTACGTGCTTTATCATGGATAAATAGGCGGCATTCTCCCCTTAGAGTTCAATTCATTGTGATTTCCACAGTTTTTTAAATGTAATTGGAACGAATCGAGTTGGTCCAGGTAGTGTACCGAGACCTCCATAAAGGCAAAAGATGGCACAATACTGGGGCAGAATATGCATTCAGCAAGCAGCCGAAACCGAATTAGGCAGCCAGAACAAACAAAATATTACATAACTCTTCTCTTCCTTCAAGCGTCGTCCTCAACGCTCCTCGTGGTAAACCTTCGCGTCAACCATCACATCTTTATCAGTGCTTAAGGAAATACCCACGAGCTAATTGTGCCAGCCAGTTGAAATTCGAGCGCAGCTAAGGAGATTTTTGGCCAAGGCGTCACCGATCTCTCTTGGCAATTCGACTGGGCTTGGAGTTTCGTCTGGTTTGGAAACTAAAATCAGAGTAAGAGGTTCTGCCGAGCATCAGCATGTCCATAGGGAGATATCAGGACACTGGTTCCCTTAGGCATATACATCGGGAAAATCACTGCAAAGAAACGTTTCCAGGTGGCTCACGGCTAGTGTTACCTCAGTTAGTAAGAGCTTTCTTGCAGAACATGAGGATAAAGTAGGTGTCGAAGGCAGACATCATTCTCAGCTCTTCTGTTATAAAATAGCAGAGATTCTCCCACTCTTAGCATATGCGCTTCTTTCACATCACTACAGCTTGTCACAAGCGGTAGAGATTGGGAGAGAAATCCTATTGAATGGGGTCCACTTTTCGCTACCACTAGTGTAGCCTCCAAAGAATTCCTTCAAGGCGAAAGAACGCATAATACTAGAGCAGGATGTATAAATGTATACAGCAAGCAGAGGGAATGGAGCTGCTGGCATGGCCCGGAGGCCAGCCCAACCGGCTAGGAGAATATGGACACCCACGTGATCGAAACCGAAACCGGCGGTCAGAACAAACAATGCATTACAGTCCATTTCACAAAGTGAGGATAGCTTAGTCTTAAAAATGCAGAGACCTTTTGTAAAAATTGTTGTATCACTCTTGGAGAAGGTGCAGTGGTGAAACAATCTACCATCTAGAAATGCCTCATAAAATATGATCCCGGTCGTAAAATCGCCCTTAGAAATGCATCATTTATGGGTGGAGTGACCATCTGTCCATGGCCATAACAAAGAATTACGTCTCATTACCGTAAAGTAATACGGGGCTAATGTGGTGAGAAGGGATTTCTGTCGTGTTTGAAGTGAGTGATGAGGAAACAATGCACCTGCATTACGAGTGATGGAATCATAGAAACTGTTAAACAACTGAGTCCCTCCCACATACATTAACGACGAACCCCACGAGTCATAAATTTTAATTTGTTCTACACGTTTTTTTTTTACCATGGATTTCATAAAAACATGGGCAAACCAACTCGTGATACAAAGCGCCTTGATATCTTGTTGCAGAGTGAGCTAAACGAAAGTGTCTACGTTTTTTTCCACAAACGATTAACTGTTGATCTATTTTATAATTCGGATGACCTCGTCACATCATCCGACGAAGACTGTGCCTCCTAAGTGTGTGACGCAGTGCAGGTGGAAGTGTTCACTTAAGGTTCTATACTACTCGAAGACCAAACAACAGCTACAATTGAATCCGTCTACCTGATGAGATACACCTTGAAAGTGGGGGGCGATGGAGATCAGCTAATCAGTCGGAACAAGTCTCATCCCTAGAGGCCTAATGTAGAACTTCACACCCCATGCTGTGGAACTTACGCATGGGGTGTTTGTATTTTGGAATGAGTGGAGGAGAGTGGACAGGAGGAAAGGAGGTTTCGAGTCCTCAAGGTGTCTGTCTGTCTGGTGGTGGTGGTGTTGGTGCCTCTATAAATAACTTTGTAAATTTGTAATTGCAGCCATCTTCTGTTTCAGTGAAGTTAAATGATAGGTGTAAATAATGAGTATTTCAACAATCAAAGCTGTGATTTTAAAAAGCTTCTTAATTTATCTCAGTAGAACTATCTCAACAATCCAATTGGACGTGGATCGTGCTGGGAGGAGTTGGAATGCAGAGTGAACGGCTAGTTGGTTTTTAGCTTTCTTCAAATGTTTCCTTTTTTTTTATTGCCTAAAACCCACTTCTTGAACAATCTCATTAGGTTTTGCAGCGCTACCGGGGGACGTATAAAAGGGGAAATTGGTATCATTTAAATACTTTGACAAAATCAAAATATCCTGTGGATCACCTACCGTTTGTTTTTATGCTAGAAATTATTATGCATTGGCTACGTTTTTTCCTCATCATAAGGCGATTTCATTGACTTGAAGAGGAAACCAAATCATTGATAGAATCAATGCCATCGCAGGTACTGTGATGGAGTAGATATAATGAATTCCAGTCAACCTTGAGAAGCCTCGGTGTGGAAGCAGATGTACAGCCAACCTCAAGAGGGGTGAGGAAGTCACGGATGTGAATGGAACACTTTGGTACTGAAAATGAACCTACAGGGGGGAAAAGCAGCACAACCGATTGTAATTACTGTTCTATTGCGCGGTTACCTTCCTTTAGACTGGAATATTGGCGTTCTCCACCGACATTCTTTAGTATTTGTACTGCAAGAAGCATCCAGTAGTCGCTAAAGAAGGTTCAGTATTGGTTCCACATCAGGACAAGGATGTTCCTAATCCCGACGCTGCTAACAAGTCATATTGCTGTCGAAGAAAATGTGAGGCGATGCTCCAAAGCAAATGTTCCCCATTTATAGTCATTCATCTTGAGGATAGGTCACCTCGTTATGCACAAAGCGTAGAGCAGTCTCCCCTAACTTCCTTCCATACACTTCCCTCCTCTTCACTCCTCTCCTGCAATGCACCTCAGCTGTCAATCTTGGGTGTCAATCTTGGATCCTTATACAAACATAGGAGAGAGCTGCAGATTACTGCTTTTAATTGACTTGTGAGTGAGGCTACGCCAACCTTAATGGTCCACTTTCACAACTCACGATCTGAACCCCTTGAAACAGAATTTCTTCTCTTTATTTCTAAGGTCAACAATGTTATTTGCTTGATCCGGGTTCAATAACAACCACCACAGAGCTGATGTTCGAGTTGTTCGGGAATGAATGAAAGAACGGGTGGCAGTCTATAAAAAGGGAGGGAACATCATGATTACCAAGCCCTCAGCGACTAAAGCTTAAATTTAGTTAGTTGCCTCTCTTAAGCGCCAAATAATAAAACAGTGGGAAGGAAAAATGCACTTTTTAAAAACTTTTTTTTTGAATCTGCATAATTCATTGTGCCAAGGCACCACAAGATTAACGCAGTGTGAGACAAAACTAATTTCATACTTGAGAGCAAATGAGCCCTAAAAAGACTACAATTACTTAAAAATAGGGAAAGATTCAAGTGACTTCGGTTGATGATTGGCTGCGAAACTTTTCACTCGGAATGTTTCGGCTGCATCTTTCCTCCGGTACAAACAGTGTATGCATATTACACCGAGGCTTTTTTAAAAAGACACTTTTAGAGATGCGGTTGACTAAGCAAAGTGACAATTCTCAATATCGAAAAAAATGAACATCCCACGCTTTGGTTCATTAAATACGGAGTCTGACGTGAATTTCACTTTGTTGTTTTCAGTGCACTTTAACTAAGACTGAAAAGATTTTGAAGTCTTGAGCATATGTAGTAAAGCCATTACCTCATATTTGAGCTTAGGATGTAATACACTGTTTGGTCGTTCGTTTAGCTTTCGGTTTTGGTAAAGGCGCCACTATGGGTATCCACCACTGGACGTTAGCCGGACGGGGTGGCTTTCAGGCCAAAAGAATACCCTTGACCTCATCTGCATGCTAACAGCACATATTCTGCTCGAATACTATGTCTTCATTCGTCTTAAAGGAAGCATCGAGGTGCCACATTGGTGGCAGTGGAAGGCGAATTCTAGCCTTAAGCACATTTATTCTGATTTCTGCCACTAAGTAGTAAATAGTAGTGGGGAGGAAGAATAGCATATGCTGAGGACGGAAAAAACCAGCTGCGGCTTCTACAAGAAGGGCTGAAAATAATGTCCGTCTCCGGCAGCTATTCCAGTCTCGTAGTCTGGAGGAAAGCTATTACGATACAAGTCATGCACCACTTGCAAATTTATCAAATATGCGAGCCCTTGATACTGTAGCGTCCCAAGACTTCCCTTTAGGTAAAAGAAGGCGTAGTACTAGGGCAGAATATATATTCTGGAAACAGAGGGCTTGGGAGCTGTTGGCACGGTCCGGAGACCGGCCAGCCGGCTAGTACACTATGGCCACCTAAGTAACGGAAACCGGCAGTTCAAACAAACAAACCATTACAGATTCCTCGAAATAGGAGCAAAGTCCCATCCCCACGGAACTTTTTTAATTCTCGACCTTAGTTGTATGACTCCCCTCTTGAGCTAGCGTTTCTGTGACTAGCTGTGGGCACGCATGATAGCCATTACATCCCTCGCCCTTGAATTTAGGTGCAATAAGAGGCTAAACTCCAGATCTAGTGCAAGAGCCTAGAGCGATCAGTGATGTAGTCAAGTGTCTTCTTGATTGCGAGCAATTTCAATTATTAGTACAGTTGGCTCGTGAGTGTTTACATGCAACACAGATAACTTTGTGGTGATTAACGTGGGAGAATAATGAAGGAGAGCTTTGGGGACGACAATCAAAAGAGGATTGATTCTATGCGGTGCGGTGGATGCTTGTTTAGCTCTCAGTTTTGGTAAAGGGACCATTTTGATGCTACGTCGATGTACGTTTGTTAGGATAAGCTGGCCTCAGGTCCATTCTGGTGAACCCAGACCCATTGGAAGTCGCCGGGCCTTACAAAAGAATATTGCAATACTTAAATTAACAACTCCTCGGAAGAATTTACTGCTCTTTGAGAAGTTTTGCCTCTGCAACTATAATTATGTGATGTGAATGACACGCATTTGACGCAGATTTTAAGGTCATAGCTATTTAAAGGCGTTTTTAATTATAGATGAGGAGCAAGGCAGTACTTACGCTGGGAGGATATAACCATATACTTAAGTGAGCGTTTGTTTGCACTTACCCAAATATTAAAAAGGACTTTCGATTCTAAGTGGCGCTTTAAAATCTAATGCGTTAGTACTACTTTTTATTCATCTGTGTTGCATCAAAAGGTCCCTGCTAAATCTGGTAAACAGTTATAAAAACAGTTGGTCTGTTTTGCAGGCAAACAAAATTAAACAAACAGTCCATTTTCATGAAGTGTTATTAAGATGCTTGAAATGACAGGCGTCAACTTGCTCCATCCTCCCGACTTGGTGAACGTCACCGATTCCTGAGGAGGCGCCTACCTCCGGTACCTTCCCCAAATTCCATGGCATGGACCGTCTTCTGCTCGTCAATCCCGTTGATTCGGGGGTAGAAGAGTAAAAAAAAATAAAAATTTTGTATTTTTTTTAAACACAAAAGCGGTACCAATTTTTGTCATTTCTGCATATCGTCACGGTTAATAGTGGCGGGTAATTAGCTGAGGATTAAGTACCGCCTTTATACAGGTTTGATGTAATGCTGATCTGGCTTTGTATGCCAGATAGCAACATAAAAATACGGCAATACAATGTGGAAACTGTCCACCATTCCCAGAAAGATGAGGCCTTAATGGTAGTGGAGGGAAATGTGGAGTTTATTTGGACGAGTTCAACGCCTCTTTACTTGGCGTGTTTTCAAACCAATCTGTGGATTCAATTTTTTCCGAGTAAGCTACTCAAGAACATCGCAACAGAGAGGCAAACCGGAACCACTCAGCAACCGATCCCATTTTTTCCCAAAGAACTGTGTAAGGTGCTGAAATAAATTCTTAAGGGTGTGATCCTTGTGTGCGACAACTTGAGGTGTAGAACTGGAGGTTAGATCTGCCACTGCACCAGGATGGTGACGAATTCAGCGAGCACTGAACATATCACCTTTCCAAACATTGAACTAGGATTAAGCAGGTCAATTTGTTGAAATCACTTTCACTGGTCAAACTCTACCTGTTTATGCGAATTTTTACTTAACTACGGGACGCGATCAAGGAATGTAAAACATCACTACCTATTGTAGTCGCTGTAAAAAGCTGTGCACCTAGTCCGCAATTTCTAAAAAGGCATTGCCAACTCTAGAGAGGGACTTGAATGGAAAAAGAGATTTAAGTGCTAGACACTTTTCTAGAGGAAAATAAACTCCAGAACCTAGGTTATGTTTGTGGTAGCAAGAAGCCAGTGAAGGTGTTGGTTGATGTCCGAATCGGGTTAATTAAGTGAGCTAAACTGATGAGCGAATCATATTCCGCAGACGAAGTTGCCCATTGGTGGACGTGGAAGACGAATAGTAGACATTTAGGACTTATCGCTAATCGCCGGCCCCTAACTGAAAACGTAAGGAGTTAGTAGATTACTAACCGGAATTAAGCGACTTTATAATATTTCTGCAGTAAAAATCTTTGTAGGTCTGGCAACCTTGTGTGAGATTTGGATACCTCATTCAACCATCGGAGACAGTTCGTCATCAATGCAACTTCCTGCCTCATCCCCAAGGTAGTAATAGGATTTATTATCCATGCCCATTTCTTTCTTCTACATTTCCATGCAGGAAAAGAGGAAGAGCAAGAAACAAATTTATTTTTTTTGCGTTTTTTACTGTCAAGCAAATCAGTCTGTCTTCAATTAAGAGTTCGATTTTCTTCCAGGTGATTATTTTCATGGAAGATATTCCTAAGAATGATGTAAGAAGCACATTGATGGTCATGGTTTACGACCCACCTCAGGTTTTGTTGCTCCATCTCTAAAGGAATGCATCTCCTATGGATATCGAAAATCTGGGAAGGTTTTCGGCAGAAGGGCTCTCAAAGGTACGTGCGGTTCTGGGGCTACCTTAAAGTCACTTTCTGGAATGTGACTAACATAAACACTAGACTAGAACCACATGTTAATGTCTGTGATGGAGCAACAAACAAAACATTTCTAATCAAGAACTAAACTTAGTAAATTTACAGTTTAGACGGCCATAAATAACCTAGATTGGAAGATAAAAAGGGCCGTAATGAAGACTAGATTAAAGGAGGAAATTACCAACAATGCCCACTGATGTTCAGAATGGTCCCGTTTTAGTGGATATAGTGGAAGTGAATCAATTCCCATTCATAAAATTGCTTCTTCTGGAAGGAAGACCAATGAATGACTTGCACTGCTAGCTAGTAGGTGAACTTGTTCTAATAAAAGACGCAGTAGACACTTGGAGGGGAACAAAAAAGGTGATCAGCACAAAAGACATACTAGGATCTTTGTCCAGGATTGTACGTTGGTATAGACTGGACCCCATCGAGCCCTCAACCAAATGAAAGTAGATAAAGTCCAGGCGGATGACTTGGCTCCGTAGGTGAGCGAAGAGATACGGTCCACAGGTACATGACCAGCGACTGGAGATCAAACTGTCTAATAATAAATCCGTTTATTAGTCAGTGTCTTCAGTTGCACGTAGCCGTGGTAACTGACTGACTTTTGAGCCGTTACCAGTAAACTAAAACCGCATCTCTCCACGATATGAGCGATTCGAGGAAGAACTGCATGAGAGCGCAATGTCATCATTTTGAGCTCTTGGAGAATCGTCTGGGATTGCAGACGTCTCCAGTGCTGGGGCTATTTTGAGATGAATACTTTTCTTCATTCACCTCATATTTTATTTCCCATTTGAGTGAAATACCGTTCTTCTCATTCCATCCTTGTTGACAATCTACTAGGACGTAGGCAGCGCTGAATATTAAAAGGAAATCATTCTAATTTTCCTTTGACTATCTTATCATTTTGGATATCTATTCAGCAATTCCGACCTTATAAATAAGTAAACCACATCAATAAAATGAACATAAACATTTTCCCAGTAGGGTAATTTGCACACTCCTGTAGCCGGAAACTTGATAGTCCCGAGACCATTTGAGTCGGTCAACTGGAGCAGTTAACTGCTCCATTTAAAATAAGTTAGTGACTTAAATTAAATCAAAATCCTACACAGTCACGCAAACCTACTTCCATTTACTAAAACATGGTCCTATTTTTTATTTTGATTGCAACAAAAAAAGCAACGAATTATTGTTAAGAATTATGTTAGCTCCCACAAATGGGTGTAGACCTGCGGTTATTTGAATAGTGCGTAATTCATTGTCTCCATAACTAACATACATCGTTTCCAAAATATCACTGTTTGTTCCCGGTACATAAACGATTTAAAAATTTGGAAGGGATGTCAGAGTAAGTAAATATTTCGGGCTATTGAGGCTCTCCAGCTTACGTTGTTGGTCTGCGACGTAACCGGAGGGTGGTACCTGTAACCCCCTAAAACCGGCTGTGTGTAGGTAATAAATCTTCCTCATTTCAGCTTCAAGAAGGAGTAAGGGTGTTACAGTGAGATCCGCGGCAAGAGGCCCCAATCCTGATGGACAGGTGTCCCGCGTTCCGTGGACTACTTCAAAGCCTCAATGTCATGGAAAGAGGAATGAATCTGCAAAGACGCCCACATTAAGGGTTAAAATGAGTATGCCTTTGACAGTTACCTCAATCCCTTTTACAAAATCACCCGTTTAAATGTTCTATGGGCTTCCATTGGGGAAGCCAATGCTCCAGATGGTCTTAAAGATTTCTTTCATGCATGGATGTGACCACGAGAAGGTCAAGGTCAACTTAGAACTAAGTACACAGCTTTTGTCCTCCAGTTTTGCATTATCGATACCATAGACCCTGTTTTTCTGGAGTATTATCTCTCGAATACTCCCGTTGGGGCCTCGATATCCCTTGTGCTTACACAATAAAACGCTTGCATATAAGAGCATTTTAAGCTAAAGCGACGCTAAACATGGGTTCTTTAAAAGCCCACTGCGGAGCTGTAAATGACACTGATATTAAGGTATTAATTGGCTGGAAAAAATCTGACCTCTGCCCATATCAGCATTCTGAAAGGAATCCAATTAGCAGACTGCAATAAGAATAAAGTGACAGGAAGAAATAAGCTCAGAATAGTAAGCTTATCGAGCCACCTTGATCATGTTTTTTGTTAAATTATTTTGCGTTTGGGGAGGTGTTCTCAGGAACACCCATTGACATGCGAAACGGTCCTGTTGCAGGACAGCGGCTAGTAAAATTTGAGCAGTAGGAGATGGGCCAACTTCCCTTTTCCTGTACTGTTCACAAAGGGGATAAATTTGTGCGAACAACAGAATCGGTTGGCCTCACTATTAGCGCTTATAAACGTGTCGTTTGGTCTACACAATGGTTTAATGACAGCTCTTCCAGGTTATATTTTAACGGTACTTAAATTACCGGCTACATTGCATTGGCCGTCATGGAGGATTTTTCTAGGTGAGGCCAGGATACGTAGCTTAGAAGAAAGGAGCAGCAAAATCACATGATATTTCGTTGAAATTAATGTTTACTACCTGATAGCTACCTGATAGCGAAACGGTTCATTGTGAGAACGGACCACCAAGCACTGACCATGGCTACACTCTACAGTCGAAGGCGATTCAATACCTCTTCGAGATTATGTCCGAGTTTGATAAACCGCGTCGACGCCTCTTCATTTAATTCGCCACCGGTAGTTCACGTCTCCCCACTGGAGGATTTAGTGCATTGAAGCCACCGTTGAAGATAGTGATGAAGCGAGAGGCCGAGGAGCGCGCCGATCGGCATTTGCCCTAAGTGATGACATGTCAGAACTACTTAAAGTTGTCCAACTACTCAACAAAGGAAATTATGCGAGAGAAATTGCTCTACGCCATCTACGAGGGCCAGCACGCTTTTCCTCTCTCCTAGTTCATTGTACTGTGCCTGTCGGCTTTTCTGGTGATTTTTGTGTGCTTGGTTCCAATCCCTCCTGTCCCCTCCCCCTCTCCCCCAACAACTCCTCAATATCCCTCCCTCCCACCTTCCCCTACTCGTCAAGCGATTTCATCCCACCGCTGCCACCAATGTAGCGTCCCGAGGCTCCCTTTAAGGTAAAAGAAGGCATAGTACTGGGGCAGAATATATATTCTGAAAGCGGAGAGCTTGGGAGCTGTTGGCACGGCCCGGAGGCCGGCCAACCGGCTGGTACAATATGGCCACCCAAGTCACCGAAACCGGTATTTCGACCAAACAAGGTATTACAATACCTTTACTCTGCAGCACTACTATCGGCCATGCCTACAGTCTCCAAGCCCTTCTATTAGGTTAAATAATGTTTATAGCTTATTTTAAACGAAGGAAAGAACTGAGACAATGTTTGACAAACTGAAGTAAATGCTTTGCTAATCAGAATGTGACGATTTGACCCCCTAAAAATTCAAATAAATTAATTTATTTGCTGTCGTTTGAAATCAAGACTTAGATGATGGGCAGAAATGTAAGGTATTTAATAATTTAACAAAAATAACTTTACAAAGCAACCTCAACTTAAATGGCAGCAATGTGACTTGAAAGTGGGTGCTTATCCGAATGACAAAAAGGTAATACATTGTTTTATTGACTGTCGGTTTCGGTTACGATCAATTGGATGGCCATATTGCCTTTGCAGGTAGGCTGGCCTCTAGGCCATGAAAGTAGCCCAGATGTCAAGCATTATTGTAATACTTTGTTTGTTCGAACTACCGGTTTAGGTCACTTGGGTGGCCATCTTGTTCTAGCCGGTTGGCCGGCCTCCGGGCCGTGCCAACAGCCCCCAAGCCCTCTGTTGCCAGAATACATGTATTCTGCCCTAGTACTGCGCCTTCTTTTACCGTAAAGGGAGCCTCGGGACGCTACAATTATGACTTCCATTTTCTTCAAGTAAGTCTAGGGATGCTACAGCTAAACTGATGTAAGTATAGGGAAAATAAACAAAAGTCGGTTCAAAAGGGTTAAGGTTCAAGAGCTATATATATAATAAAAATAAAAATAATCAGACCCAATTTGATCATAAGAGTGAGTTCTTAAAAACATATACGTGACATAGTTCTTTGAAGGTCAACAGGTCGGATCAACCGCATGAATGAGGGGAGCCTATCGAGTTCCCTTAAGGTTGCAAAATCTGGACGTACCAAATCTTCGATTATTTTGGAAATCTCATAACCTCGAAATCTGTGCTTGCACAACCTTGCAGATCTTCTCTAAATAGGGATCTAAAGCCGAAGGTAGAAGAGACCAACGGAAAAACAATAAAGGCAGTTTATGTAAAAATGAAGATGTGCAATGAAAAAAAGCGAAATTCTAAGAATTTGGGAAAAATGTTAGCCGTAAACAAGAGCAGTAAGGGTAAAATAACAACTGATTCATCATAGTTACAAAAAAATTGACGGTCGGCATGAAAATCAGCGCCAAGAATAAAAATTTTTGGCACTTCATTACGTTGTGCCTTTTTAAGGAAATAAATTATTTGTGTAATTTAATATCAGCATAACGGTGGATGGGCTGATTTTCTGCAGTATTAGAAATTAAATTGGGCCCACAAGGCAGTAAAACTATTTTTTACTGAACACTCTTTCTTTTTGTTTATATCCTTCAGTCAAAGCCATCGTATTTAAGTTTGCGCTCTTGCGCCTGCTTCTCAGGTGTGTGCAGGTTGCGTAACATGTCTAGTGAGTGCGGTCGTGTATATTTGTGACTCCAAATTTGTTACCTTTGTAGTGAATACTTTTGAATTCCTTTGTATCGTTACATGCGTAAAACGTGATGCTTTTGGGTGGGTCCGATTTTGGGTCGTTTTTTCCTTTAGACAGAAAACCGAAACGTGGTGGTGGTCATACATTCACCGACCCAGAAGAGCTTATGCGTCAGGATGTAAGTGGTATTTTGTGACCAAGTACTTTTATGGTCTTTGTCAGATATATTTATGCCATTCTAATCGAATTTGCAGTAAAATTTGCAAAATATGTTCATCTGTCTTAGGTTTATCTAGTAATGGGGATGGCCTTTCCATCGACTATTAAATTTGGTCTTCGGGTCTGCTTCCATTAAGTACCTTAGAAATCTCTCCACTTTCGGATGCTTTACTTGGTTCCTATGATACAGTGTCGAATGTCACGGTAGTGGTTCTTCGAATACCGTAAAAGCTGGTGGTACTTTTTGCCGTAATGGACGATGTATGCCGTTGAATGTGCGGCCATACGATGATATCGATGTATTTTGTGGACTGGCTTAATGTGCTTTGTTACTTTTTTGCAATTTCGTTCGTCGGGTAGGTTCGGCACTGGATTTATTAAATTTTACAGAAAACGGTGTTCAAATACAATGCTTAGTGGAACACTTGCCGCTGTCTACCATTCAAATGTTTCTTGAGTGTCTCCGCGGTATCACTTTTATCTTTTCTAACGTAGAGCGAACAGTAGGTTTCTGCCAATCAAACTCAGTTTTGATATTTTTCTGTGAACACCATCCGAGCTACGGTTCGATGATCTCTGTTAATGATCTCTACTGTCTGTGTTTTCTTCCTCCTTTTCGTGGGTCAGTTCTTGGCCTCCTTGTTCGCCATCCTCCCTGAGAACATGACTGAATTAAGGGGGGGGGGAAATAGGTTGTAGTGACCGTTACTGCTTTTACTTCAGATTTTTCTAGAATTTGGTATTTCGGTCCCTTACACTGTGCTTCTTTTCATCCCCATACGTATGGCTGTCTGTTAGTTCGCTTCTGCTGCGAGGCATGTGACAAAACAGAGGAATTTTACTGGGTGATTTTACCCGAAATTTTTGAACGTGCGTTTGATGGCCTCATTCATCTTACTTTTCCGCAAATCTATTGCACTGTTACTATACTTTTGCAAAAATCACGGTTGGTTGGGTTTGTTGTTTTAAGATGAGCATATTTCGGGGAACGACCGTTATGCTCTCTGTTATCACGATTTGTTGACGTAATATTGGTGTGCAGTGCTTGCCAACGCAAGGTAGAGATTCGTTCTACTGTAGAATCTCACATCGAACTCCCTTTACTCGTAAGTTCGGAGCAGGTTATTCAAGCCCACATTTTCCCGATGTGCCAATTAATGAGCCATTATGATCCTACGATACCGTTGTGGATATTCGCCATGTGATTATCAGAGCTATTATCGAGTTCTGGTGTTCATTAAGTGAAGTCATTCACTCATTGCTAAACACCAAACATGAATTATTTCCCGACTTGGGACTTATAGGCTGTAGCAGGAACTTCTTTTCGCTTCTACTTCGCATACATCTTCTTGGTCCTCCTGAATTGAAAGTCTTTCTCATCGTTGGTGAGCGTAAACCAAATATCAAGATGCTAGAGATCTCCGCCAAAAATTGAGTTAATTTAAAACATTCAAGTTTCGATTTTTTCTCCCTTCTTTGGGGTTGACATTCCTACTCAAATCCATTTGAGCAGCTATTTATTTTTCACACGTTGATCAGGCTGAAATCGAAGCAATCACTCAGATTTCCTCAGACAACGACGATGACGACGACGACGATGATGATGATAGCGAGGAGGAGGTTGAAGTCACCAAGCATGATGGTGTCTCTTACTTAATTACGACGCATAACCCCAACCGGACTGGCAAGCCCGCCAATCGCGATGATGCTCCCCTATCTCGGAAGGAGCGGTAGGTTGAGTTTCGTTTTTTGCTCAACTCCATGAACAATTTCCTGAAATATACGATTTTTTACTGACTACTGACAGCTACGCTAGAAGATTTGCCAAGGATTGCGTAATTTTTAGTAGTCTTCATATGTCATGGTGTGGTTGTTGAGTCGGCTCTTGGCATATTCCAAATCAATTGTGATTCCTTGGCTAGCCAGTGGATATTAATGTTCACGTTTTTTCATAAAACATACGACGTATTTAATCGCGTGTCCCTGAATTCTTCCCGATAGGAATGTAGGACGAGCATGAACCCAGCCTCAATGGCTTTGTTTCACTGAATTTTCTTACCATCACCTACTCTTCTTCCAGAGATTCCGCCATGGATCCCATAGCTTTAAAACCGAGAATGGAATTGGAGCGGGATTTGGTCCGCCTCAAGATTGTCCGCAGGCGGCGGGAAGCACGAGATAAGAAGTGGGAGGAGGATAAGAAGGGTGAGACAGCTATTATTTCTTTCTTGCTTTATTTTTGTTTGATTCTTGCTTAAACGGGGATCTAAATGCATTTCTGTTCTATGCGACCCATCCCCTGCGATTCAATGTCAACTGACATAATAAATCTCTTTTTTTCTAACTGACTTTTTTGCTCCGAAATCACCAAATTAAGCCGAGTGCAGAATGTCCTTTCTCTGCTGTGTGCAGAATTTTTTGGTATACCTTTGAGTTTTGATACAATTAGTTATTATCTGCTTTCATATCAGATTGTGCGTTTATTTTTTTGGCAGTCAGAATTTTCGACATCTTTATTTGAGTGTTTCATAATACCTTGCACTACTTTGGGGTTGACGATTTCCGAAGGCACAATTAGTGGGTTTCGATGATGTTTCGCTACCGGTCTGCTTATAAATATTCTGAAATTGTGAAGTAACTTTGAGTATTTTAGTCATGAGCGTTATCCGCAATCTGACTTTTCTCCCAGATAAGTAAAGTCGCTATGTGCTTCATCCTTTACCAAGGCTATAAAACCTAGTTGCAAGCATTGAGACATTTCGTTTTCGTGATCTTGGTTATGTACGCATTTTTTATGATCAGCCTTGCCTACGAGTTCAGCGTGCGTCAGGGGCCCATTAATTTAATGATTTTTTGTCACTTTGATCATTGACCATCCTCGGTTTGTCATTCGGTCTATTGGTTTAAGCTGCAGTGGTATCTCTCATCTCTGAGTTTCATTTCGAGTAAACTCGTCTTTGGGACATTCTCTTTCTTTCCCGTTTTTTTTACACTTAAACAAGCATTTGAGTCTCCCTTTTCCTCACTTTTTGAAATATGTTTACCTGTTTCGCAAGTAAAAAATAGGACTGCCCAATTGCCACTGTCAGTTCTCATGCATCAAACTTGCGTTCATTCCCCTTTATGGTTAAATAGTGCCTCAGTGACTTTTACTTACTCCGATTTTTAATCAAAAGAAGATCATGGCTCGTTTTTGCGTTAGCACCTTTTGAATCTTTACTTTAAATCCCTGGGATCACTGCTCACCCTCAATCCCCCTTTCTAGGGATGTAAGTTCTACCTTGTTTTTTGCATTCACTTGCCTTGCGAACTGTTCCCTTCCGGGTGCCATGAGTTCGCCAGCCCAGAAGAGTCCTTTTCAGCTTCAGTGATGCAGTTTTTTTCGACATTTCTTGTTTATTCATTAAAAAAAATGACAGCCATTCGGTTGCATTGTTTTTCTTGGGAATGTTAATTCATAGCCCTATTTTTGGTCCTTGGTTTGGCATTTATTCTGAGTTTTTTTCCCTTTTGGATGGGCTAGCGCCTACTGGAGGATTTTAAGTTCGAATAAGTGCGTCATTGCTACTGGCTATTTTTATGAAAGCGACTTACTCTCGGCGCCTTTTGCTCAAGCTGCGCTTCTTCAACATGCTCTTAAACCCTAAAATTGTTCCCTAAATTCGATTTTAGTCACATGTTCTTCTCCCATGTTGATCTTTTTCTGTAGTATATGTAACACTACTGCTCTTAGTTTCAAGTTGTGCATTTTGTGGTCCAGGATCCAAAACAAAATTTTTTGAATGAGGATGTACTTGTTTATTGGTGATATACCGATCTTGGGAGTGAATGGTTCATACCCTGAATCCTTCAATTCCTTTCAACAATGCTCAAGCATTCAAAGTCGCGTTTCCGCATATCTACTTTTCTTTGCGCGAAACCCTCCGAAATTTAGCTACTTAGTTAAGAATGCACTTTCTAGATGCTTCCAATTCTGATGAATTGCCTTCACGACACTTTTTTAAGTGGCACTTGGTGACTACCGTGGTGGAGTTTGATTGGGTAGAAGAATAATTTGTCTGTAGCGCAAAAATGCCTTCACCAGCCATTTAGTTTTGCGTGTTGCTCTCCGTGGGGAATTGGGGTTTTATTTATGACAAAGGCTGTTTAATGAGTTGTTTTAATCACTATTAAGTCTTGAGTGCTGCAAAGGTCTTTCCTCTTAGGTGGCTCGGGCAAGTCGAAATAGCTAGGTGAATCATTGTGGTTCACATTCCTCTCATTTAAAATTTATGTTATCTCTTAGCCAATATTATCTCGAGCGTTTCTTTACAACAGCGGAGTCCCTGCATTCCTCTTATTGATGCTCCCCTATTTTTTATTAACAGTTTTTTCCGTTGTGTGGGATGGAGTCGTTCCAATCTAAGCTGTTTATTTCAAAATAGGCTGAGTTGGAATAGCATCCGTTTCAGGGAGAGTAAGTTGGTGATTTTGGCGCATCATATTCTGGGGGTAGAGTATTTAGTATTTTTTCCCCAAACCCCCTGATGGGACGTACTTATCGTCTCTGCCAGATTACTTGTAATTGTATTAGCCTCAGTAAAAATAGAGCTTGTATTCATGTCGTCTCGTACAGGCTTTCGAATTATTTTTGATACATCTCTTCACTTGGTGTTACTTGGAGAAATAGGAGGCTGATCTGGGCTCGATTAACCCTTTCCAACTGTCGTGGGTGTTGTTTTGATTAAGTCAAGCGTCTCGCATTGGCAGGGTGAGGCGCTAGAGTGGAAAAAATGTGCTCTGTCGTTCCGCCTGCGTAGGCGGACAGAAGAGCTACAAATAGTCGCTCTGGGGAGGGAAAGGAGTAGGGGAAGTACTTCTTCTCATCGGCAAAAAAGACTTTCTGTACGAGCACAGGCTCAGGAGGAAGTGTTTCTGTGTGCCGTCCCATTTGATGGATTTTGTTTCCCGGGTAATGGTTAATGCTGTTGCGGAAGTTGGCATTTAGTGACGATCACAGTTATGCATCTCGAAGGCTTAACCAGTAGTTAGGTCACGACATGACCCCACCGGGGCACCGGATTCCGCTCTTGATCTTTTGCTATTCCAAAAGCACTTTTCGGTTCATAAGAATTAGTCGTTGAGTTTGTTATTTATCATCTTTAGGACCATTAATAAGGAAAACACAGCTTCTGCTCTTTCTCCAACAAGTTCAAGAGTAGGTTAGGCTGAGCGAAGGCAGGTTTGGTTTTATATGCTTGGTAGGTATTGGTTGAATGATGATTGGGTGAGGGATTCCTTCTGGCAGGCGATTTAGGTCTAATTGGGGCTATAAATCGTCTCACATGCCAATGTGGACAGTCTGAGCTTGGACCAGAGTGATGGAAAGACAGGCCTTAGGTAAGGAATTGCCACAAGGCTTGTTGTCATTTCCATCAAGCCGTATCATGGTGACTAGGTAGCTAAATGAGTCTTACCCTTGTCTTTTTTAAAGCATCATTGGTTCAATAGTGACTTAATTACAAACCTCATGGTCTTATCTCGACATTGGCGAGTTGGACATCTTTTATGGTACCCGAGTTGCCGTCAAGTTGATGAAAGAGGAATCGAAAAAGCGAACTTTTTTTATTGTTTAGTAAGAATAATAGTTGAATATGATAGGCACCAGTTTAACTCCCTGGTTTCACGTGCATGCAGTCGTCGCCAGTCAAAAGCGCCTTATTTTTACACTCCCCTGATTGAAAGCGATTCCTTTCTCCGCCTGTTACTTTTTGTAATGTTAATGTGGCTTCTGGTGCTTCCTCTTTCCTTCTATCAGATGGCAAGTAAGCTTTTTTCCCTGAATACCGATTTCGGTGGCCTTTGTTTGACCATTTCCCTATTTGATCATTGCCTTGTTTGGTTCAGCCCAATTGCATGCTGTCACGATCGACAGTTTAGTGGGCTTATCATTCTGTTGTCAATTTTGGACTCGAGTTTAATAAAAAAAAAAAAGAAAACAACTTGTGTTAACGAATCCAGTCTCGCGATGGAGGAGTGAGCCAATCATTCGCCCCGTCCTCTGTTGTATGCACAATGAATTGATACCATAAAATATGCACTCTTTCGAACTTTGCTAAGTATTCTTTTTCGCCACAAACCAAGACCCAACTCGTTTGTACTTTGTAGCTTGAATAAGATGTACTTTCTCTGTAACTGCAACAGAAAGAGCATTTAGATTCTACAGTCCTTTTTTAGGCTGCTTTAACTCAGTTTGTTACTATGCCATGCGAATGTGTACACGCTTTACTTCTTGAATAACTCTGTTCATTTTTCCATCGGATAAATAAATGTAATTGTCTATGGTACCGTGGCTGGTGGCCCACAGCCACGAAATTCGTGTCTGGTAACTTCTAACGCATTCTGACAGGCGAAAATGGTTTAGTCGTTTTGAACTACGCATTACCGACCGGCGAGGTCTCTGAAGCCGTTCCGTGGAGCTTCTACGCAGCATAATTTCAGTGATGACTTATCCTGGAAGCCCCTGGATTAAACAAAAAGAACCTCCTTATGCATCCCCCATGCATAACAAATCATAACAAATTAGTCCTGGTCTCTTACGTCTGGTAACATTCTTAATGATGAATCCAGTGTTCTTACTAACTACTAGGTCTCTAATTATGCACGCTGTTCTCTGAGTCTTTACTCCCTTGCAAAGCGGCCTCCACGATGATGGATTAGAGCTGTGCTTTTTTTACTCCTCTACCTCTTCTGCCCCAGTTTGGTGTTTGTTATAAAAGCTGCCTTCATGCTAGTGATCTTTGAATAAATTGGAAAGTCTCTAGGGCGGCTCCCCGGGTTTTTACTCAATAAAGGTACTTCTGGATCCGCATAGTAACTAATCGTGAATGTTTTCTTTTTTTTTTTTTAGCTCGAGAAGCAGCTCACGCAGCAGCTCAAGCCAGAGCTCAGGAACGGTTGGAGGCATTGAAGAACAAGGGGAAGGGTGGTCGTAAGCCCGGTGCAAAGGTGGGCAAACCGCGTCCCCCTCCCAAATCCTCCTCGGCTTCGGCTGCCACTGGGCCTGAAGTGCCTCCACCACCGCCCTCCTCTAATGCCACCTCGGACTCCTGAGTGCATATGATGTCTTTTTGTCATTTTCCCTTCTCCTGGAACCCTTCTTCTCTGTGAAGATTGTGATTAACTATTGAGCTTTCTCACTATGAGAACGATTGCTTTTATTCACCTGTGGCTATGACTCCTTCACTTGGGCTTCCGACCTGCTTTTGGCTTCTGTGTTCGCTGTTTGAGCAATTTGGAATCATGGATTTGGTACGACGACGCAAACCATCCATCTGGGGTCGCTACTATTTGTCACACTAAATGTTGTTACTTCTCGATGGAAGTAAAAGTGATGTGTTTTTATCCCTATGGGTGAATTGTTTTCACTTTGAGATCTGCGGATTTTTTTTTTGCTTCAAGAGAATTGCTCTCCTTTTACCTGATATACCCGCCACTATTGGTGTCATGTCTTTCTATTATGGAGGTCATTGAATTTTGGTGTTGTCTTTTGCATCATCAAAATGCTACTCGTCTAAGGTTTTGTTTGGATTATAAATTTCTTTGGAGGATACAAGCCAGACCGAGGAATTTAACTACCTCTCCTTGTTGTGGTTTTTGTGTTCCATCACCAGTCAAATTACGCGGTGGTGGCTTAAGCCCAGTAAAAGACTTCATCCTCCCCTATTATTATTCCAGGAATTTGGCTTGTGAACTCAGCGCTCGTCATCGGTGGTAATCGTCCAACCTCCTGGCGACTTGTCCAACCCTCCACTCCCTCCTGCTTGAGTCCTAACACAGGTGTACTTTAAGTGGACTGATAATCATTTTGAGGACAAGGTCAATCAGCTAACATTAGTTACGCGTAAACTATATCACTTACCGGTGAGTGGGCTCAAATTTGAGCGGTCTTCACTCCCTCATTGCACCCGACGTCAGTCAATAGCGATGTCTGCTCTGACGTCCTGTCTGTTGACGGATTGGTTGGAAGCTCAGTAGGATCCAGGTTACTTCAACATAGAAACTGCAGTTCGTAGTGAGCGGCGACTCAGTTTATGGTAGTAGTTAATAATTGGACCATTTTTTGGTCTTTCTCTATTAATCTGAACCTTTCACCCTGCTTCCGGTTTCTCATGAAAACGTTACCTTTGTTTTGTGTGCAAGCATGCTGTCGTGCAACGTTTTGCGTCAAGCTACTCGATGGCGGTGGAGTTACTTCCAGCGGTGTATTGCGGCACTCGTTAAGTTGTATTGGGTGTTTTTTTTTCTGGCTCTTAGGAGGATACATCGTTGTTTCACTTCCTCGTTCTTAGTCGTATTCTTTTTCATAACTTCATCATTTTCATAACTTGGTAGAGTTGAGCAATTCTCTAATTATTGAAGCAAGTAGAATTGATATCTCTGCATATTTACGCCTCGTGGGTTGTCATCTGCCTGAGTTTGTGTAATTTCTCTCGACTCTACTGCCTCACTCCATTGTTGAGTGAACCTCCTGCTCATTGCTTGGCTTAGTGACAGAGGCCTGAACAGGTTTTCCTTCTGCCTCATAGCGACCAGGACGTCCGCACGCATTTTTTGGCGAATTTGTCTTGTTGCAGGACTAGGGTATGTCATCAAACAATGAGTAATCTTCTTAACAATGATGTGCAAATTTTAGAAAAAAAATGAGAAAAAAAGGAATGAAATCGTTTTCCCCTTTTGTCTACAATCCCGCCACTAGGCGTAAGAAGGTCCAACGGCTTAGCTTGTTTCACCGCCCCAGTACGTGTTTGTCTCCAACGTCCAAATGGGTGGCTTGAATGCTACAAGTTACTTAGTTTCAGATTTAGAACATTTTTTTGTGTAATGATAAAGGAATTTGCTCGAAGGCAATGCCGCCAAAAGAGCACATGAAGATGGAAGTGCCTTTTTGTAGGTTGCACCATGGTTTCTTGAATTGTCTGGAAGACAGGGGACACAAACATGAGTTTTCGAACGTCCGAATAATAATGACTGGTTGTCCGTATTTTTTTTTTTAATATCAAGGTCGCCTACATCGAAAGCTCCACCCTTGACGGAGAGACTGGGCAGACCATAGTGCGTCTGTTGTATGACAGTTTTTTTTCTCAGGAAGGTAGAAAAAAACTGGGACCGGATGTGGCTCAAACTACGTTTTGAGCGGTAAATTTGTTGTCGTTTCTTATTTGGTTCTGTACGAATAGCCAGGGGAGATAATATTATCGGGAGTAAACAATACGCATCCAACTACGTGGAAAAATGGCAGGAATTTCGGAGACATACTGCTATGCAATAGAATTTTACTTCTAACATTTCAGCGCAACCTTTTTGACACACAGAAACCTGCAGAGTTAAACACCACATGGCATTTGTCGTAAATATAGGCAAAAATTTGGCACACTACTCTGGGCTGAGCAGTGCTACTTATTTTGTTTGTAAGTAGCGCACGCGCCGGGGATGAATACAACCTCAGGATTCAGTTCTGATTTCATTTTTTAAGAGCTTTAACCCTCAATTCTGAGTCTTGCGTGCACCAGGGGCTTGCACCCTTGTTTAGTTCCCATGATTGGTCTATGCCACTTACAGATTCACCGAGAAAGTCAAGGCCAGTCGGAACCGCCGTGACTCCACCATTCTCTACAAATCACATCCACCTTCCTCCTAGTAGGCCTTTCCTACCCATACATGTCGGTGACAGGCAGAGGACGCAAACATGAGCTGTCAAACGCCCGAATAACAATGACTAGTTGTCCTTTTTTTCATATCAAGGTCGCCTACATTCAAAGCTTCACATCCTGGTGGAGACTTGACAGCCCGTAGTTCGCCTGTTGTATGGCGAGTTTTTTCTCAGGAAGGTAGAGAAAAAAATTGGATTGCATGTGGTGACAGTGATCCGAATTTCTTTTTAAGCGATTCAATTCGTGGCTGTGTCTTGGTTGATTCCACGGAATGTACGAACCGGTAGGAAACATAATACCTCGGAAAATAAACAATATAAATCCGGTTATACTGGAAAATAGCGGAAATTTTGGAGGTATAATGAGATGCAAGTCTGGAGGGTTAACGCCTCTCAATCTCGCTTTAAGGAGAATTTTTACTTGAAACATGCTTGCATAGGCCGACTTAGACCATTTCTTAAATTTGAACTTACTTTTTAACACACAGTAAACTATGGAATCAAATACCACTTAGTTTTTGTCGTAATTGACGATAAAAATTTGTGGCACTATTTTGGGATAAGCCATGTTACTTATTTCGTTTGTAAGTAGCGTAGCGCCAGGGATGAATAACACCTGAGGAGAGAGCTCTGATTCCATTTCTCAAGAGCTTTAATCCTCATGGCTGAGTCTCCTGATTAATCAATACCACCTACAGATGTACCCATAAGGTCAAGGTCAGTCGAAAACGCCCTGATTCCACCATTCTTTACTGGTCACCAGGTTACCTCGTACGCGCCTTCTCCTTTCGGTGAATGAAGCAATTCAAGGCCTTTTTTGATTGACTGGTCTGATTGGGAGAGTGACAGGGTCTAAACTATTGTCAGAGGCATCGGTTAATAGCAGCACATCAAAATGTATGGCGGGTTTAGCGAAATTCCAATGACAATTGCAAACGCCTTGTGAGCGATCTAACCTAATGCGAAAAAAAGACATTTGCTCTCAAATTGTTTGGGGTGTCTGGATTTATTTTGTTCTCTCCTCCCACAGTAAGGCAGTAGGCAGCATTGCTCTTACGTAAATGGTTGAATGGATGACGGTACGGTTGATTTAATTTTCAAAAATCTTTCCCGTACTCACCCTCAGTTAGATGTATAACTTTTTGCCTTAAAAGGAGACATAATTTCTCCAAAGGTCAAAAGCATTGCAAATGAGACAAAAGTAATGATCGGGGCGCCCTTGTTGTTTAATTCTCGGTTTCAATGAGGGGCTCACTTTGGTTCTGGGTCATAACCACGAGCCATGCCAGTAATCCCAGTTCCTAATGTACGTCGAATATTTGTTCCTCCCGGAGTGTTATACTCTCCTTTGCCTCCAGGAAAGTCTCTGGGCACCACATTAGTAAATCGCAGAATTTTCGAAGTAATTTCCATAATATGGCGTCAACGTGTTACAATTTTTTTTTACATCGCAGCATGAAGTTGACCCTTTTGTAAGGCTGACTGCCTCACCCGTAAATAGCATTGACTACGTTGTATGATTCGAATGACATGGGTTAATGGGATCATAATCGATCTTTCCTGGTCCTGTCAGCTCCTCGTTTGTAGAAATGTTAAATGAATGGTTGAATGGTGCAGTTCTCGCAAAAGCTATTTATGTACAAAAAGTTTAGAAACAGTAGCATTATTAAAGCCCATAAGATCTTTCAATCTTACTACCCTTTAACGAGAAAACTTAAACCAACTTTTATGATGGTAAGTGTTGCATTTTTCATAAATGGACAATCTGGAGTAGGAGATTAATTATTTTTTTTTTTTTTACAGAAAATGCATGTTATGAAGATCCTAAATATACTACTAACCGTCTACTGAAAAAGGCACTCATTAAGCTCAAGGAGCACCATCACACAGGCGATGTGGGAAATGCTGGCCAACCGTTGAGCTCTTTTCCCAGATTTCTTCCTCAAACCCCCAGTGAAGCCCTCCTAAGGAACACCATCGTAGATGTACGGAAGAGCTGGTGGGCTACTAAGCAAACCGCCACAAGCGAATAAACATGACATGCACATTTGAGGTGAAAATGTTTGCATTTGATTTACTACTAATTAAATTAAAAGTAATTTCCACTAAAGGGCTCAGAAATCAGTTGCTTTGGCAACATAAATGTAACCTTACGGACAGCCTAACGAGCAAATGTTGACCATTGGAAAGCCGTTATGCAAAGATAGGCGAAACTCAAATGAGACAACATTACTAACCCATTTTGATGCATTTTGACCACTAGAAGAGAGGCCGCAAATAAAACTTCATGCTTGGGAAACATTATTTTAGTCTGCAAACAGATATGGACACACTGATAAATGCATCAAAATAACCTTAAACAATTCCCCTCCCCAACGCGATCTTTAGTTACTGTTTAACTCTACTTTATAGTAAAAGAGCGGATATTTTGCCTTCACTTTTTCCATTCCAAAGCGCTTTGCTCCAATGGCATTATTTTGAGATACGATGGTGAACGCTGATTTCAAGTGACTCTCAGATGCCTGTCTTGCCTCGCTTCTCCGTTCATTCACTCATATTTGACTTCGATTAAGCCCCTCCAAGCGTAATTTGATTCGTCCTCTGAGCTGGGCTGAGGTGCCCTCATTGGCCACTACCGTCATGTTGGCGATGCGATGTGCGTTTCTTTTCGGCCGACTTGAGCAGAGCAGTCGTCTGGGCTTGTATTTGGGCCGTACCCACATCGTAAGTAGTGTGATGTTGTAGTGAATTTGGAGGCAACTTTGCATGGCCCACCCCCACCCCCACCTCCCTTTCCACAGGACTTTGCCCCTTTCCAGATGAGGCGCTATTTATGCTAAAATTTCAAGACTCCTCTTGCATTATAGCAATAAACCCACCTCTTGTCCCATGATTAATGCCGCTTTTAGACGCGTTGCATAAATCTCCCCTAGCGCTAAGTGAGAGGTGACCGGCTCCACTTTGTTGCCATCTTGATGAGGTAAATACTGCACCTACTTATATGAAACGCGGATAGTTGTGTCTTAACCAACTTTGCCTTTTTGTTGCACATTTTCCTCTTCACTGCTTTTAAATCTTCATTTCTTTTTGCATAAGGACTTTTGATTTGAGACAACGCTTTAGATAAGATTTCAAGGAAAGAGTCTGCTTCCATTGTTAAGCTACTTCTTGAGCAATGTTGTCAGTTTTTTTGAAAAGGCAGGCATACCTATTTGAAATATTTAACGAAATTTCTATCTTTCAAAAGTAGTATTTTAGTCAATGTCCGATAAAGGTTGCCTATGCACAATATGCTGGGCACCTTCTAGTGCCCAAGTTGAAGGGCGATTTGTGGACCAGACCAAAAATTCGCCTTTTTTGACTGTGGTTACTTTCCAAGGTGACCTTCGAAACGCATTTTACATACTTTGGAGGTAAAAAAGCAACCTAAAAACTTATTTAATGACAAGGAATTTATTTTTACAGAAGCCTAATAAACAAGTAATTAAATGTCGCGTAGACTTTTCTCCTCCGATGAGCAGCAATAAGGAGGCTTCGAGGTAACTGTGATGGGCACAAAAAACTTCTTGAAGAAGGTTTACCTCGAGGTGAAATCAAGTTTTATTTATGGTGGAAAGAAGCCAAGGCTAGCGTAAAATAGATCGGGAAAAATTCCACCCTTGGGAAGTGAGAGATGCAGTCTGGAAGGAGTGTTTATGGAAGGGTAACATTAACATCCAACTCTTCGGGTTTTTAGAAATAAAAGGATTTTACACGTGCTTGTTTGCGATGTCTACTTTATTTTAGTCTTTAGAAAGCATAAAAATGAATTTATTTAGTTCAAAGCTGTAGGTTATAAATATGTGAAAATTTTTTACACGGAGAAGTAACTCCTACATGGTAAATGAATTACTTGGAATAAATCGGAGTTCTGACACGACCAGCTTAAAGTAAGCGGAAATTTTTTTTTTTTACAAAGTGAGCACAACCAATCAAGGCAGTGGATAAAGGTCTATTTGGAAAATAATTGATAGGTCGACTGGTTTTTATTTCCTAAGAATTTATGGGAGAGGCAATAACTTTTATTTCAGCCTATATGAACCCACCTTACCTGCTGTGGAGATAAAACATTTCGCACTTACAATTAGGTAGCCAAAATTGTTCGCACGTTTATTAGTATCCTTCACCCCATTGACATTTTTTAAGCTAGCATGACTTGTCACATGCGATTATTTACATGCATGACACGGTTTAGGTGTGAGTCATGTCAGTTGATTGTCCCCCTCGGTTCCCCATCACCTCTTCCATTTAAGTCGCCACAATTTTTAACGGAGTCGGTGATGCGTGAGTGAGCGAGTCAGTCGGCGGTTTTCACGGCAAATCAACTGGAAAGGGAGGATGAGAAGACAACTGACTTTCATCCAGTTATCATTACCAAATGACACACAAGGGGGTCGACTCACTACCACCTCCACCCTCCACTTAGGTACAAATGTACCCATCACTCTGTTCACAAAACCTCGGCTCGCTTAGATCGTGTTTGGTTGGTTTATTGCAGGCTTAAACGCTTCCTTACTGACTGACTCCGAGGTTTGCTGCTTTGACTGAAACATTAGATACTTGGACAGACAAAAAATAGGCAAAAACTGATGCAAATCGAAGTTGTTAACCAAAGAGAATCATTTCGACTGGTAATAATGACATTTTTGTGTATACATTTTAATGGACAGATTCCGGTTATTTGGAAATGGGAAGCATTGAAATTTTGCACAGACAAGCAATTACTGTACTTTTCGGTAGCTGTCAGAGTTGAAGCTAAAATCTGGAGTGATTAATAGGCTGAATTATCTATTATGCACTCATCGCACACTCTGTGGCAAGACAGGTAGCCACTGGAGCTGTTCCTAGGTCTTTGTGAAACACAATACTTGGGTAACCATCCCATTGCCAATGCACACAAGGTCGGGGTTAACTCCCGCCAATAGTGTGATAGCCAAATCGAGGCGTCTAAGAGGGTTCTTGCGCCCTCGGAAGTAGTCTGATGATACGTGGTCAAGGTTCTACTGTTCAGGCAAGAAGGCAAGCGAGCTTAATTACGTTTAGGCAACATGAGACTCTCAATGGACTTGAATAGTACAAGATGTGGCGGTATTTTTAGGCGATTGGACGCCTCAATCGAATCCTTGTCTCAAATTCAAAGCCCTTATTCAAAAAGATACGACCACATGAATTTCAATACAGACCTTCCTACGATTTAACCCTCGTTTCCATTGTAGTGGCACTTTAAATGTTCGTTTCAAGTTTCTTGAAATGTAAAGTGGACATATTTAGAATTGATTGGCCGGCTTTGAGGCAGTCTTAAAAACACTCCTTTTGTGAGTCCCCCCAGTGTCAGTCGTCTGTGGCAGTTGTGCTCCTTTTTTGTCGTATTTCTTCTAATCAGTCAACAAAATTGGCAAGACTGTTCATTTTTGGACAGGATTCACTTACATTTACCATTTTGAGAGGCACTTAGGCATGCGACTTCGAAAAAGGTCTAATGCATGAGAAGGTTGAGGTTATGGACATGGATGAGATGTCGTAGCGTTGTGATGGTGAAAAGTGAAAACTGAGGCGTCGTGCTCGCGCATTTGTTTTGGCCAAATGATCACTAGTAATTTTCCAATCATATTTCAGTAAGACACCATTAATAATGGCGTTTGGTCTGCTAAAAACCCAAAGTGGACCCCTGTTTCATATTACCTTGAACTCATCCTGCAACATCTCACCTCGTGACGACCAATCGGGGACGTCGAACTGCGTAGTCTAGTAGGATGTCACGTCCTTTGTACGTAGCACATTCCTATTGGTGTCTCGCCATGCTCACCATAAGTCTGTATATAAATGCTATGGTCCTGTCTTTTACGTTAGACGGACTCCTCTGACGGTGTGTGTTGGTGAGTTGGACCCTCTGTTGTATATGCATTTTTCCCACCGTGTGGACTCCTGTTTTTGTGTTCTGTTTTTTTTTTGATTAAAGACTATCGTTATTCTTAATCTGCTCTCAGGCTGATGACGCGACCAGTTTGCGATTGATATAGGTTAGCTAGTGGGAAGATCTTATGAGAGGTATGAAATGGAACTGGTGGATGATGTATGCATAATTACTCATCGATGTAAATTACTTTTTAGCCTAAGCCGTAGCAATAAGCCGGTTTAGTGTAACGTTAAAAGTGCTAAGTATAGATGACTGAGGAAAGTACAATCTGTTTCCCTGCCTTGGATGGTGGGAATATGAGCATAGGTATGTTCGTGTTTGTGTTCACAGCTCTTAAAAAATCTGATCTACTAGACTAAAAGCACTTCCGCTTGTCATTGAAACCACTTGTCTACCTGAATGCATCTTTCGGCGAGGCTCATCAAATACCAGCGATTTGGAGGACTATGAAATAAGTTGTAAATTAATAGGCTTCATCAGCAGTAATGAATTCTTGGAAGCTACGAAATAGCCCTGGAGCATAAGCCATTGTGTCCCAAAACGCATCCATTGGCGCTTTAAGGCACACCGGAAAAAATGTCGCCGAACGCCATCATAGATAGGAACTGACTGACTAATTTCGTGAAGAGAATGTCGTGATACTAACCAGAACTGAAGTTCTAAAGCGTTTAAATGCGCAATTGAAAATACTCATTTTACGGAAACATTATATACCCACCAAATTCATGAGGTGTATAACTTCATTCAGGAATCGGAGTCTGCCTGCTTCAACTTAGCAAGACTTATCAAGTAGGGCTGTTTACACACGTGAACACTGAGTCATTACTTCATTTTGATGCTGTACTCCGTACACTTCCTTCAATTTCTCCTCCTTCAAGTCACCGTCATGTTTAACGCGGGCAGTGGTGCATGAGTGAATGAGCGACTTCCCACGGCACCTAAAGCGTGGTGCCAATTCAAAATTATTGCTTCTGCTGTCCACGTTGCAAAATTTGTCTCTCATGCGATTCCACGATACAAGGGATTATTAACTAATGCACCAATTATCTACCTGCAAGCTTCCAGCTGCTGCTTGGGTTGCCATAGGAACCACTGTTGTGCTGTTCAAGCCAGCGCAGCCACCACGATCGACTACCGCATTGACGAATGCGTGGCAGCCTCTCAAACGCGTACACCACTCTAACTTCCTACCGTTTTGTGTCTGTGTGTCTGAGTGCCTCAGTACCTAAGTGGCAATGTTTCTCAGCTCTGTACTCTGCTGCGCTGTGCCTCAAGTCTGCCGTAGCTATAAGTTCTCACCTAGTCTTTCTTGTTCACAATCAACACCGTCCATTGCGGCTTAGCGTTCTGTGCACACAATCACTGCCACCGTGACTACGGTGTTTGAACAGAGATGCAGGTACTCGTGATAGGGCACACTTTCCACTTACTGTCACATGGTACCAATTCGGTGCTATCTGATTCCAACCCTTCAAAATTGTGATTGTTACTTTTACCCTAAAGTATCCATCAACTGAAAGGCAAGTGGTACAGACTATACTATCAAGAAGTTAAGCAAACTCATCTACTCATATTTGCTTAAAGTTCTTAATCTAACCGATTGCTTCCAGTAACATCACGAGAACCAGACGAAACAGGAATTTCCAAAAGGTGACGCAAAATGGTGTCAGTGAACATCCCAGGAGTAGTTGGCATCATCTGCTTCTACCTTTTTATCCTCGGTGTGGGAATTTGGGCTGCTCGCAAGTCAAAGAAACCCTCCTCGGCGACACGAAATCCACAGGGTACTGACACACCGGCGGAGGGCGGAATGACCGATTCAGAGGATGTTATGCTGGCAGGTAGAGACATTGGCCTCTTTGTTGGAATCTTCACAATGACTGGTGAGTGTACTGTCTTTTTTAAGAAGTGAAAATTTTTAAAGGTATGTCAGGGAATCTCTCGTTTTATTCATTTTATTTGAGTGAAGGCAGAAAAATTGGACCCCATTCGAGTCGTGTCACTTCCACTGTATTAGGTGAAGACAAAACAGCGTCTTGCACATTTGCTATCAGAAAATATTCTGGGTCACTTTTCAGTCCCCAAAGAGTGACTTTTCTTGTTATAATTTTTTTTGCAATAACAGGTACTTAATTTCATGAATAAGTACCAAAGCATGATTATCAGTTTCTCCACTGGTTGGTGGAGAAGACGAGGATGCAACAGTGCTTGACACCGACCAGCAACTGTGGTCAGGCTGCTGATGTAGAGGTGCACATCAGAGGTGAACTAGAAAATTGACCAAATCTGAGTGTCCTACAAAAAAAATGTAGCTCTTCACATCAAGGGTGTAAGTTAATGCGTAAAGCTAAAAGTATTATTTGCTTAGAAGCCTCATCGACGAATAGGTTATGCCTTCAGACACTCAAGAATGCTCTTTAGGTGTGACAAAACACAGTTCAACGTTTTCCGAAGAGACAAAGCGATGGTGATGTTAATCATCCGATCTCAGCCCCCATTTTCTCGAAACTCCAATGCTTGTCTCGCTGAAAAATAGATAGCAGCGAAGTGGTTCACTTGAGCCACTTTGGGTGGCTTTTTTTGCATAGCAGGTTTAGTTTTGCCTACGAAGGGGGCCACAGTACTTAAAATAGCAACCTTTGTAGCTACGTGGGTGGGTGGAGGATACATCAACGGTACAGCAGAGGCAGTCTACGATCCACTACAAGGTCTCATCCTCTGTCAAGCCCCCATCGGTTATGCCCTCAGCCTAGTGATTGGTAAGTTAACTGCGCTGTTGATCTGCTTGACATTGATGTGGCATTGATTGGGACTGCTCGAACCACGTTTAAGCATACACAATGGCAAGCTTAGTACTGCTGTCAATAAAATGACTTTACACCAGTAATTACCAGAATTATAAAAAAAGCAGAACAAATCAGATCTCATTTAAAATCAAAATAACTTGAATGCGACTTGGGGATGTAAATTAGAGCACTATGCTATGCAAAAAAGCTCCCAACCATATCAGTGGACATGCTCAATTCCAAGCCGTCAGAAATGTTATTTTTTCGATGCTTTAACCCATTGGCCACATTTTTAACAATACATGTTAAATGCAGGTGGGATGTTCTTTGCCAACAAGATGCGCTCTTTGGGGTACGTGACAATGTTGGATCCACTGCAGGCAAAATACGGCGAGCGTATGTGCGGCCTCCTCTTCATGCCAGCTCTTTTGGGTGAAATCTTTTGGTCTGCTGCTATTCTCGCCGCTCTGGGTAGGCCACTTCACTTCCCACTCTTTACTTTTCAGTGCTTATAACAATGTCTATTAAATCGTTTACTCCTGAAATCGGACAGGCGCCACGATAGCCGTAGTGATTGGTATCAATGGTACCATTTCGGTCATTGTGTCAGCCTGCATCGCCATGCTCTACACGTTGTTTGGAGGCCTCTACGCTGTCGCCTACACCGACGTAGTTCAACTTTTCTGCATTTTCGTTGGTCTGGTAAGCTAATTTTAGACCACATATTACAGTACCCGAGGGAGGGCTTTTGAGTCGAAATGAGACATTTAATTTTGCAGAGTTGAAATTGGGTGATACTTTGGTGGTACCATGTGTAACAGTGTGTAGCAGATGTGCCCCATCACGAGCACCAACTGACCCTACACATGTGGTGACACAGACCTGTTCTGGCACCGTATTTGCAACATCAAGTCTCAGTAGTGGTGAATGTGTCCGCGAACACCATTTGGTAATGGATAATGTTGATTTTGAATGGGAACAACTAGTCAAAACGCGGGTTGGTATAGTTACTTATATCCATAGAAGACGTGATGCACAGTACAGTGCCGAATAACACAGTGATGGTAGGGTAAGTAGCTCACGCACAAGACCACCCACTTATACAGCAGCGAGACATTGGAATGCGGCTCAAGCTTGAGAGAACATCGCACGTCTGCCAGTTACGGTCTCGACCGTAGTGGCTGCGTTCGCATAGGACAGCATAACAATTATTTTTATAAGCATCTAGAGCGTAGCTGGAACGCTGATGATAGGCTACCAGTACATCGATAGATAACACCTTGTATCATTAAACTGCCCAAGAGACTAAAAACAGTAGTTATTTCAAACAACTCACCCTCACTGGCTGGACGGTGTGGAGCAGCTGACCTAGGACGGCTTGGAAGAGCTGTGCCAAAGACCCTTTTCACCTGTTAGCCAAAATGTGCAATATTACACAACCTAATTAATTCTTGACTCACCCTAGGATTTTTCTTTTTAGTTGTCACTTTCTTTTGAGAATCCCAAGTAAGCTGATAATCATTTTCTTTCTTTAAAGTGGTTATCAATTCCATTTGCGATGACACATCAAGCCGTACACTCAATTACAATCAATTCGACACGCTGGATCGGCTCCTTTTCAGCTAACGATGCAGCACAGTATGTCGACAACCTATTGATGCTCACTCTTGGTGGCATCCCCTGGCAAGTATACTTTCAGCGGGTCCTCTCTGCAAGAACAGCTCGTGGAGCTCAAATGCTTAGTTATATGGCATCACTTGGTTGCCTAATCATGGCAATTCCATCAATTTTGATCGGAGCGGTAGCTGCTAGTACAGATTGGTCGGCAACTGGATACAAAAGAACGGTGGACAACATTATAATCCCATCGGAGAGGAAGTTGGTGCTACCTTTGGTGCTGCAATACCTCTGTCCTCCAGCAATTTCTTTTATCGGTCTTGGAGCTGTTTCGGCTGCTGTCATGTCCTCTGCCGATTCCTCTGTCTTTTCCGCCGCTTCAATGTTTGCCCACAATGTGGTAAAAGCCCTGTTTCCCTCCGCTTCCGAACGTTGCATCCTGTTGGCCATGAAGTGCAGTATCCTTGCCGTTGGAAGTCTTGCTTGCCTCCTCGGCATCATGATCGAATCAATTTACGATTTGTGGTTTCTGTCCTCAGATCTTGTCTATGTCATTCTCTTCCCTCAACTCATATCAGTCCTTTTCATCCCATTCACCAACACCTATGGCTCTTTCGCTGGCTTCATTGTCGGTAAGTCTACTATTGTCAAGCTAAATTGCTGAATTAAATTTTGTGTCATTTAGGCCTGTTTCTACGCCTAACCTCGGGTGAAAAGGCATTTGGCTTACCGGTACTCTTCTACTACCCCGGCTATGACTACGAAGCAGGATTACAACGGTCACCAGTTAAGACGATCGCAATGTTGGGTAGTCTGGCGGTGAGCACTGCGGTCTCATACCTCATGCACCGACTATGGTTGGCCGGAAAATTGGAGGGACGACGAGACTTCTTTGGATGCATGAGTCGAGAGGCGCGAGCACCAGTAAATGGACGTCGGATTGTAAGCGGTGAGAAGGGAACAGACGTAGCGAAGGCGGTTGAGTTTTCAACCACCTGCTCGATTGATAAGAAGGTAGCTGATATTCAGGGTACGGAGCAGAAAGAGGCGAAGGACAAAGAGGTGGGGGAGGACGACGTTGAAGACGAGGCGGAAGCTGTTGGTGTCCCTCTTACCGCATCTGAAAATGATAAGGGAAAGTGAAGCGAAGAAGAAACAAAGTTGTAGTCTAGACAAACAATAGGCATGTCTCTCCCACTTTAAGTAAGTGTACATTTGTGTGTTTGAATGTGAATTTTCAACGGTTGTGACAAAATTATGGTTAGTGAAATCCAAGAGTTGTGAAAACCTTGATTCCATTTGATAGACAGAACTGTCTTTTGTTTCCCTCATTTTTGTGTGACAATTTTATGTGAAATCACAACACAAATATTGTCGTCAGTTTTTTGCCGTCCTCTTTTCATTGGTGGGCGCACATTCTATTTAAAAAAACTCACAATTTTCAATTAAGGCCTTAAAGTTATCAGGCGATTTCCTATTTCCTTAAGAAATCAGTTGACAATCTCACATAGATTTAGCTAGTGCTTTGATCGTTGTCATGCCGCTGATTTGGACCATAGCTCTTAAAATTTAATTATTAGCCATTGACAGGTGAAAGGCATCACAATTCTTTAAGCCACGTCTGGCGGATGATTGCTTGTGATGCAGTTCTTGGGAATGCCGTGAAAGGTGAGCTTCACCTAGGTTGAGGAAATGTATATCCACAATTACGTTCGAAAGTTCCTTCACTATGAGGTAACGTCATTGTATAAAGCCTTTCGTGATGCCTGGACTGATGCGGAAGAGCGGTCACGGAGGTCACAAAGAACGACTTCTAAAACTAATACAAGTCTAAGCAAAAAAATTAGACATTACTATTTGTTTAAACCCAGGATCGCGAAATACCCCTCAGCCTCAGACAACTCAGGTGGACTTCCAACTCCTCACCTCTTCACACGAATGCCAAGGCCACTGGAAAAAAGCTCTTGTGCTCTATAACTTCTTAGCAGTTCAATTTAGCACTGCACTTTACTTGTTCATGGCTTCACAGCCTCTTTTTGAGGGTGATGAGTTGGAAGACATCAACTAGTCTCTTAAAACCATCACTTTTTCCAATGGGAGAATACAGTGGATTAACAATTGGAAGGCTGATTACATCAACAGTGGAACGTGGTAAATGTGAGTGAAATGGTTGGATTCGAACTGAAAAAATACAGCGGAGGTGTAAAACATAGATGGCAAATCAGGTGACTGACAAGGCTGACCGGTGGATTGATTAGGAAAGGGAGTGAGACTTTGGACTTACAATGAAGTAGGAAATAAAGACATTGGCAATGCAGGCGCCTACAGCTGCACCGCATCGCATTTCAAGAATGAATGGGTCAAATGGGGATGCCATCAATGAGGAATTCAGAAAGTCCACCGATTCACTGCAATTTCGATGCTGTGGTGCTGACTCCTCCCAATGCCCTCAAAAGTCTTCTCAATGTACTGGCTACTCAATTTTCCACTCTGTGGAGGAGGAAAACAACATTGGGAGTACCATTTATAACTGAATAGGAGTATTATGCAGGTTACCATACAACTTTCCAATAACTTGTAGGTGCATACAATTGTGTACATGCAAGCGCATCAAACACCAGTAGTCGTGCCTTGCTCTACTGTCGTGGTAACCTCCAATAAGCACTTTATCACTTCTTTATTTCCAACACCCATAAATTGTTGGCTTAACGACGTGCACATGAAATGAGTTTGTCTCCTTTTGCGAACCCGCTTGAAGTCGGCTGCAAAACAGCAGAAGCCACTCCAAGGAAGGATGCTGAAAAGCAGTTGATGAAAGCGCGACAGCGGAATGTACTGCTAAGATAGAAGACAAGCCATTAGACTAAGTCGGTAATCTGTTTTATAATAAATCATATCTACTGCATATCAGAAAAAACATCCACGAATGCTGTTAAGTAGAAGTATTTCTTCAAAATATCTATGCACCCACCAACAGACGACGGACTGTGGCTGTTAATTTATGGTCCTTTACTTATTTCGCATGCATTATAATTGTAGCTCTGTACTTCAAGTTGTACGTTGAAGAGAAGCAGCCCTTGTAGTACCATTCACTGCTTCCATCCATCAACTGCACAGTTAAGCGCCGGAGGCACAAATCACCTCACCGGCCAGTAGTTTATGCCGCTAGAAGCGAATTGCATAAGCACGGAATTCGAGACAATCATTTGTCTCAGTAGCAAAGGACTACACTTTGCAATCCACGACGCATTATTGCCTCTGATTACAAATGCCACCCGAGCTTACTTTTTTGGCTCCGACTGCAAATGGGTCACAACTATGGTAAACTATCAAAGTGACATTTAAATCAGCAATCGGTTACGATGTCAAATGTGCTCCAACAAACAGGTGAAGTGGTCATAAAGAAACAACAAGTAGTGAACCAAGTCTTCGATAACAGAGCGAATTTCACTTCTCAAAACATGTTTTTATTTTTCATTAGCTGAAAAGAGGCTTGACGTTCTAAAAAGTGGACAATTTAAAACTAAAGCTTCAGCCCATTCAGGTTGCTTCGAAAACTAGCAGTGTAAAGTGGTAGTGATTAAGAATTTTGCACGACCACCTTCCCATGGCATGTTGGTGGATCGTATACTTTAGCTGCTTATAGTAGACAGGTTTTAGGCGCTCTGGAAAGACGTTTCTTATCTCGGCGGAAGTGAGTGTTTTGAGTTAGGATACTATCATCTCTCTCGCAGGATTGTCCCCATACACCCACAGCACTAAATCGCGAGTACGATGCTGAAGGAAAGCTAGAAACAGAAGAGAGACAAGTTTGTGCCCTGACATACAGCACACTAAGCTGTGCGGTGTTACGAAAGTTGACAAGTGACCATAGGTACAAGCGATCAACTGACTTATTTAGATCTGCAGGAAATCATGCAAGTGCCGACAACTTCCACAGGGGCAAGGAAAAGTGACCGCGAGAGTGGACACCACTCAGACCAAATATTTACCCAAGGTCTGGTATAACTCGACAATATTGGGCAAAATAAATGGCTGCTCAAGCCAACATTCGACTAGGCCATCAAATGCTTCAAAACAAACGGCCATGAAGAAACAACACAAGCTGCTGCTATTAAAGCAGATCTCAAATGATAGCAATGTAGAATTTAACACCGCTACTTTTCTATGGAATATCGGCGTGTGCATGTGACTCGTGCTGAGTGCGGCGTTACATTCACCAACAATGAAGCATAAAGACTGGAAAAAATAACTTGTCTTTCACAGGGTTAATAAAGTTTTGAAATCATACATAAATATAGTTGCACACGGATTCCACATTTTACGACCTCCCAAAAAGCCTTACCAATGTAGCATAAGAAATGGCAAAAAAGTAGCTGTTACTTCAGTAAGACTATATTTTACTGCAATGAAACCAAAGCAGAATCACAACGAAAAATTATTAATTAAAGCAGCGTGAGGTGCCACGCGAAAGAAAGCAGGAATGAGAACGAAGGTGTAATGCTTTTTTTGTTCGAACTACCGGTTTAGGTCACTTGGGTGGCCATCTTGTTCTAGCCGGTTGGTCGGCCTCCGGGCCGTGCCAACAGCCCCCAAGCCCTCTGTTCCCGGAATATATGTATTCTGCCCTAGTACTGCACCTTCTTTTACCTTAAAGGGAGCCTCGGGACGCTACAGAAGGTGTGAAGTATAACCATAATGAGCAGTATTAAGTAGAGTACGAAAGTGCTTAACATTAAATCGACAATAAAATTCTCCCAGGTAAAAAACTTATGCAAATTTACACATAAGTTTTGATACTGGCATATTAGCAAACAAACGATTATAAAAGGTGAACAAACAGTTCACTTGAATCGAGATAATTGCCACAAAAAGCACATAAGTGGAATAAAAAGTTCACTAAAATTTAGCCATAGCTAGGCAACGTCGAGCAAAACAAATGAACTGAATGATTTAATCGGAGGCTCCACTGGTGTAAATTAACAAATCCTGTGGGT
The DNA here is from genome assembly GCA_001693075.2 of Taenia saginata. Lineage (NCBI taxonomy): Eukaryota > Metazoa > Platyhelminthes > Cestoda > Cyclophyllidea > Taeniidae > Taenia > Taenia saginata. The sequence continues at coordinate 19,201 of LWMK02000056.1, read as the reverse complement.
TAAAGAAGCCCTACATTTAGCGAGCAACTCACTAGAAAAGACAGTCACCTCCTCCTCACCTGAAAGGCCAATACGAATACCGATGAAACCAGTTCCGCTATTTCAACTACACCAGTCACAGATTCTACATGGACTGAATGAGATAAAGTAGGGAGCTCAGCTGCCATACCTCCAAAGTGACTATGAAAGCATGACCGAAATACATGAACTATGTAAAAGCGGTGGGTAACGAAGGCGTGCATAAGGGGCTAGCTCAATAGCAAGTCTAGGCCTCGAGAGTCATTAAATTCACTTTTACTACCTTCACAATGGAAAACCTAGGTTGACTAAGTCGTAAAAGTTGTACGACCGAAATAACTCATGGTAACGTATAGGGTAGCGGATCTGCACTAAGGTGGCGCCTCAGTAGCTTATTGACTGATGCATAAAAAGTAGAAGCAGCAGAACCTCATCTCCAAGATAACAACCACTTATAATGCTGGCATTCAATTCAATGAGACTGTACAAGAACAAAAGTAAAGTGAACTTCACATGTGATCACACTGTACACTATGGTTGTAATACTTTGTTTGTTCGAACTACCGGTATAGGTCACTTGGGTGGCCATCTTGTTCTAGCCGGTTGGTCGGCCTCCGGGCCGTGCCAACAGCCCCCAAGCCCTCTGTTCCCGGAATGTATACATTCTGCCCTAGTACTGCGCATTCTTTTACCTTAAGGGGAGCCTCGGGACGCTACAATGGTGATTAAGACTTATACGAACCAGCAGGAAGTAACCAGCCGAAAAGCCTTATTTTTGAGCACACAAGGTAAAATGATTTGTCAGAGCATGAAAAGTGACCACGAGTCTAGAACCTATCAATTTTGCATGCAGAATAAGTATGGGCAAAGCCGAAGCTTACAGTATAGGGCAAACGCTGGTATTAATTACATAAATCACTTATATGGATTAATTTTAATCATATTTGAAAATGATTTGAACCTATGACATATTTGCACACGCAATAGGCATTTACTTCTAGTAATAATCGCATATTAGCATTCAAAACATACCATGAAATGTCATATAATCTATTAATTAATTCTTGGGCAGAATTAGAGGCTTTATTGCACAAAAAGGCAGTACACATTAAACATTTAATTCTCCCTGCTTAAGCCGCTTCAAAGGCCGTATGGTGATGTAGCCCATCTTATCATTGGTCTGGTTTGGGCTCATTTCCTCGGTTTGCTGCGTTTGAATTCGTAAGGTGCATGGGTTGCTTCCCTACGGCATCCTCTTACCCTTTCACCTGTAGCTGTATGCGCGGAAGTGAAAAATTGACGTAAGTATTTGGTGTACGTTCCAGACGCTGCAAGGTGGTGCGCAGTCAGTTTTATAGAACTTATTGTCGATACCCATTCTTGGAAAAGTTGATTCTAATGATCGCAAAGAACGTCGTGTGAGGCTAGCGCTAGAAGTAGTTTTCCTGAAAGAATTCTGTTGCCTTTTTTCCCGGTTTGCGCTGCATACAGTTGTCTTGCGTGGTAATCTTGTTGAATATGTAAGTTTGTCATCTTTTTGGAAGTGATAATTCCTTTACAGCGATTGGAGGGGTCGTATTAAATATTTGCTGCGGAAATTTTCAAGTCTCCCTGACTGTCTCTTTTGGGATGGCATTTTGGTGCAAGTTCGGGGGCTTAGTGGTTCTATGCTTGAACGATTACTGACTGCTGGGTGGCTTTTTGTGACATGGGGCTATTGCAGAGCGGTTTTTGCATTTTTTTGCTTGATATTGGAATGGAGATGAGGGTAACCTTAGCGTTTTTGTGAGGAGCAGATAAATACTGTAAACTTTTCTTATCCACACCTGAATTTTAACCTTTGTAATTTTCGTTAGGCGCGGATGGACTCCTCCACTTATTAGGATGAGTCTCATCTCAGGAATCGGTGATAGCTGCTGGGGACCAGTTCGGCGTTGATTATGACGAAGGGAAGGGCTTAACCATTTGTAAACGAGCAGCCGGATTTTTTGAAGTTTTGGTCGGTGTAAGTTCTCAAGCTAAAAGGAAATAGCTTTCGTAGATTCTATCTGAGCCAATTAGATATGATAGCTAGAATTCATGCCTCTAATTTTCTTTTGATTTTCCCCTCGTGAGCTTGCTCCGGTGAAAACATCTTTCACTAAGGATTATGCGATTCTGTCATTCCATTTGCAAAGTTTAAAATAACATAGATGAGTTGAGACGCGACGTTGGAATAGTTTTCATGTGTAAGCGCAGTGATGGTATGTATGGATTGTAGTCTTCCCGGGCATTATCCATAGACACGTTGTTAGGATTGAAGCGTAATTCACTGGACATGTCTTGAGCGTTTGGAGTATGTTTTAATGGTTTGCATATCCATTTGTTCTATAATAGAAGGTTGTGGTACTGGAAATGATGTTAATAAGTTGATGTTGGCTAGACGAGGCGGCCAAAACGGCGCAGTAAAAAGGAACATGTTGGTGAGAAGCACTTCTATCATGGAGAGAGTGTATCTGACGGCAGGCTCATCCCTTGCTTTCCACTTTTTCGTCTTTTTTTAGTCAGTTACATCATTTTCCATTCATTTACAGGCCTTTGTGATCTGCCAGGTGTGGGATTCCAGTTATAAAGTTGGTTCAGTGAAACACATGCAATGCAATGCAATTGGTCTCCTCTCCAAGTGAAAGCCGTGCGGTCCTGGCGATTGGCGACTCGTCGCCTTGGTTTTTCATCAAACTTGCCTGTAGGTGGTATTCCTAAATACGCCTTCCCCTTTTTCTGCGACTTAGGCTCTTGTTGGCTTCAGAATTATATCTCTTGATTTTATTCTATTAGTTCCTCCCTTTATTTAGGGCCTTTTCATTCAGCCTTAATCCTTCGAGTTTTTGCGACCCCAGCGATGAAATATCACCGTCTTCCATGGATCAGTCTCCATCAATTTCTCATTTTAATGCGCCCCCTTACCGAGGTTGCCACCATTTACCCCTTCTTCCTCTTCTTTTTTGAATTCGGGTCTTTTTGCCTCTATTGGGACTTCCTCATCTCACCTGTGGGTGCCTACTTCAGTTTGCAGTAAAGACAAGCATAAAATAGGGGAGCATGGGCAATGAGGTGAGTAGGCCATAGATGCCTCGCTCGGTCGGACTACGTAAAATAATTGGACACGTACTGAATTGGGGACCGGAGAGTGGGGTAGGAGGTGTGTGGCTGTGGACTGTTCCGTTTTGTGGATGCTGGATGGTCTCGGGTACTTGCGTACCTGCAAGACCGATTGAAACATTCTTGGCTTCCTTGTCAGTTAGCTCCGAGTGCCAGATGAGGGAGTAATCGGTTTGAACGCTTGGGTACAAGGGGGAATGGAGTATGGTTCGCTGCTGTGCTTTTAACTAAGATCTAGCTGGCGGGGTGGGGTGTTATTGCGCCTCCGCGGATTTGCGGCTTTCCATGGATTTGTGATTGTGTTGGAAAGGGGTTCGGAATATGGGTGCCGTGCTGTGGGTGGGGCCGTAAACGAGGAAATAAGGGTTAGGGGTCGATTGTGGAGGTTCCCATTAGCAATTGCCGGGAGTGCGCCTACCAGTTCAGTGAGCCTGCTTCTTGGCGAAGTGGATTCTTCTAACTAGCGTGCTCAGTCCTGGTGCTCAAACTGCAAGAAGAAGCTGTTTGTTCATGTCTCTCAGACGCTGTTCCGCCAAATGTGCATGGTTTGGACGACTATGGCTCCTGCTGTGCAGTGCTCCCCTCTTCCACATCCGCTTACACCGAGTCGTCACACTATTCCGGGTGCTGATGAAGGACATAAAATTATCCACTACGCCTATTCCAGCAAAAGATACGTCCAGCTCCGGAGAAATGCTATAGAGCTGCTCCCCATACATCTGCTTGGCCGCCTTAAGTGAATTCAGGGCCGAGAAGGGCGTACAAACAGGGCATTTCTTCTCCGTTGGCTATCGCCAGCTCTCAGCAAGTGAAATGAATCTCTACGACAGGAAGAGTCCGCCAACTGTGCCACATATTTTCGAGATTGGATTAACACGACTGTCCATGTGTCAGCCCTTATGCCTTCGTGCCTCCAAATCACGTCTGGCAAGGATGCGTGGCGTACGGGTGGATGCAAAGTGAGTATTTCTTGCTTGAGGATCTCCCTAGAATTTTTAGCTTCCATTCAATCCTCAGCACTTTTTGGAAGACCATCGCCACACGTCAGTCCATACACATGTACGCGGTGCCACAATCGAATCCCGCCATCCAGCTTAACAGCGCTTGAACTGAAGCCAACAACGGCGGGTGCGGTGGCGACTGGCGCTAGTCGAGACGTACAAATAGCTCCGAATGCTGCAGGTCGTAGTGGTGTTGGGATAATCAAGCTTAAAGCAAATGCGGAGTGAGTTAAAGGATTGAACAGTAGCGTAATTTTTCCACCATTCATGCCTCGAAGGTCGTGTTCACCCCCAATCCGAATGAGATTCTTTGGGGGTGCACACATCTGACCACTTGATCAGCAGGAAGTACTTCCACGTTTGAATTCACTTACTTCAAATGCATCCGTTGGTGGGGTCGCTCGACACTCCCAAACTTCAGCATGGCCGCCACCACCATCATCTCAAATGCATGTTTCTCATCTGATGTAAGGACATTCGAAATCAATCCCAAGATGGCGGTTCGACCTGATGTGTAGCATCTCTTAGGATTGAATAAAGCTGCCATCCTCCAGCATTCAAGGTTTTTTCCTCTTGCCATGTAGTCTAGGTATGACCCCTTTTCTTATAGTCAAGTAGCTCCAAATGCGGCCAGCGAAGCTGTGAAGAGGCTTTTTTGGTGCCAGCAGCCACCATTGTAGTTTTTCCCTCTCCCTTTCTCTCAATTTTTCCTTTCCGTCATCAAAGTCCTCCCTGCAACTTGGTAGTTCTGTCAATGGCATTAGCTGGATTTACCACAAGCTTTTAGCACTAATTTTTCTACGTGAATGGGTGCTTTTGAGACTTGAGGAAAATGACACGTTGTTTTGAGAATGCCTCCATTGTCATCGACCACCAGCAAAAATGCCACACTCGACATCACCTGCACTACGTGCGACCGTTAGAGCATTATGAGTCTAAAAACCGACTGAAGCATTCATTCAACATAAACTCTCGGTCACTGTCCCTTATGCGGACACTCCCTTCTGACCGAATATGGAAGCAACCATTTCAACATACTGTGCATTGACATGCTGTCTGAGTTACTTTCGTGAAGTAGTCCTCCTTAACCAGGCCAGACCAATCTCCTCTCTTAGGGAATGGTTGAGAACCCATTACGTCAAATCCGATCCATTCCAAGAATTGCTTTAAGCGTAGGATGAACTAATTGGAACGATGTGACCCAAGAACTTCTAAAACCGGCTACAGATACTGCTGTGAATAGCGCAATTGCTGCAAATGTCAAGCAGGTCAGGAGTGAGTAAAGGCCATCAGTACCTTTAGCTTAAGCATCAAGTCTCCAGCACTCACCCATGCGGCCAAATTGCATGCATGGCTCCTAAAATCGTTTGTTTCACTGAGATTGACACCACTAGACGCCAGGGAAGTCCAAACCATTCTGGGCGCAATAAAACTTCATCTCTTAGAAATGGTTTTCAGTATCCTCGCCGTATTCGTTTGATTGCCGTGCAATTCCCTCTTGAACTTCGGTGATGTCGAGTCAGTGGCATACCTTAAGCCAGTTCCAACCCCTTATCACAGAAATGAAATCGTTTCAATCAGAATGAGTCAAATTACAATAAAGATGAGGAAAGGGGATGGAAACAGGTCTCGATAAAGGCCATCTTAGGGAAAGGGACATGGATGATTATATTTACCATGCGCCTAGAAGTGGCTAGATGTAGGATTCCAGAATAGAGTTTCTCCGTAACACGTAAGCCGTTCTGAATTTTGAATGAGGTGCCTTTTTAATACACCAAGATACTGAGGCCACAGTGGTCAACTTGCTACAAATATGAGACAGCAGCGATGATAATTAAAGAAAATCCTGTTGTAATTAACTACAAGAAGCTGCCTAGTGTTGCCAAAGTCTATTGTGCCCTACTAATATGGTTTATGGCTCTTATTAACGATAACACATTTCGTTTATTTGGATTTCATGTCCACAAAGAGGGGCAAAGGGGTATGCTTCTACTAGAAGTGATATATTTCATGCTAGATAAACAAGAAGTAGAAGTGCATCTACTTTGAGCACAAGGATGAGCTATGGTAATCCCAGGCGCGATAATGCGAAAAGAGCAATTCCTCGTGCCCCTGTTTGTAAACCTGCAAACAAAGGGTGGAGATGGCGCCCACTCTGATAATTGGTAAGAACCCTTTCAAGGGGTGTTAAAGCAGGGTTTGGGTGCAGTGATGTGAGTTTAGTGATCACTAAGCCGCCATAAAAGGCATCTTTCAGACCGTCAATGAATGAGCGTAAAACACGAACACAGACATGTGGAGCAATCGCATTAAATAAAGTGTAACATTTGCGCCTCCCTTTCTACTAGTGCTGAACTTTTAGCAAACATATCATGCTGTGTGAACTGCTGCCTCCAACGCAAGCCGCGGAAGCCAAAAATAGACCACAAAAAGTGCAAAAACTAAAGCAAGCTACCATCACTACTACTGACAAAACAAGAAATTCTTGCAGTCTCAACCATTTTAGATAGGTCGGGAATGTGGGGCAAAATAAGGCACCTCCTATTTCTCGGAATGAATAAAAACCTCGTCTAAACATTTCTAGTAACAGGAGTAAATTGCAGATAAGACAGTGCATACCGTAATGCACCACTGGTCAGGCAGGCAGTCTGCGTGGTGGCGGGTTCAGGTTCTCAGACTCGGAGATGAGAGGAAGCAACCATCGCAAAACCAGCTCACAGCGGACATCGATGACAAGGTCGAGTGAAGTGAAAAAGGTTGCCATTGCAAGATGATTTAAAACAAAACAAAGTTTATATTCGCCTCCCCACTTCGCTGAATACATAGGTTGAAATATAAATAATACACTCCAACTCTAAATCTTGTTGCCAAATCAAATAGAGGCAGTTGATAATCGGCTATGACGCAAGCGCTGGAAATAAGCAAAAATCTAAGTTTCTTTAAAAACCATTGTTTGGATTGCAGAGAATTTGAAGGTTCAACCAAAAATGCAATGTTAAAGTCTGATGTTATGACAGTTTATTGGACAGCAATGTCGTAGGCGATGGACTGTGGCGGGTGAATCTGTTATCAGATGGTTAGTCGTCAAGAGAAAGGTAGAAGATATTGATGCCAGCTTAATCGTGGATAATGGATAATTTTACTACTTTTCGACTCCCAAACTGCGGCTGATAAACTTACTGCTATGCATACAACTGGTGCAGGCTGCTGTCTTTTTAGCGTCCTTACTTAACGCTCTAAGAAGAATTCCAATTCAATTAAACGTCTGAGTAGGTCGCAACATGTTAGGACTTTCGGACCCCCCATTTTATTGGGCTCCATGTATCCCAAAGGTATTCATAATGCTTCGCCTGCGGAGAATAATTTATTTAAGGTGCCCTGACTTTATATAATGCCCCATACAGGACATATTTCCTATAGGGATGGCTGTGCAGAAGTATTTACACACACTTGTGCATCCATGCCTTTGCTTAATTACTCGTTTCCTTCCTAATCACTTCATTGGCCTGATCACCGGATATAATTATCGCCTACAATATCCCTGCTATAACTCTCGTCAAACAGCGAATGGCATCCATGTCAATGTCACCACTGAGACAGAAGAGCCCGCGTATCCTAATATGACGGTAGCATGGACTCTGCCACCATCCTGGCACAGTGATCACTCCCTTATCCCTACAGCACTGTGAATCAAACTATTTTGCAAAATTGAATTTTACTACAGCTTCGGAGTAAATCATAACGTCATCTTACCTCCAGCTTCATCAAACTCAGCTTATTTATTGCAACTATGAGGCAATATTTTACAAGCGTTTATCAATTTGGATGTAAGTTGGCTGTTTGGACTCACCGCTGCCACAGGAAGCGGAGGAGGATCTCACGGTTTAGCGCCGTCATCAGCCTCGTGAGTAATCATGCGTACCTAAATATTATGGAGGCGGTTGAGATCACACATTTCGTCCCTGAAGGAGGTTGTGAGGCTAAAAAGCACTAAGGACTAAAGGGAAATTGGTGAACATGGTCCTAAGCAGTATCCCAAGCCGCAATGGAAGCTAGGTCAAATCATGTACTCATTGAGATGCGGCCCAAACGAAGCAATGTATGTAAGTAAATTCAGAGGTCATGAGCTTAATATAGATTGGTACATGCACAGAAACTGAAAGCATTCAAGCAACTTCTTTGTTTTAATTTGAAAAAGTGAGAAAGTTGATAAACGATTTACTTGTAAATGGAAAGGGGATAGCAAAATGGGCCAACTAAGTTACTGCCCATTAGGCTCCAAAAGACTAACACAGAACGTCGGTTGTGATTTCGTAACAGCACGTAGCCTCAGCAGGCATTACTACAAACAGTTGACGAGCCCGCTGGTTGCCCAATTTTGCCTGCCTGCCTGCCTGCTCGACGGAGGTACTCTGAGGTCTTTGCATTGCGGAAACTGTGAACTCTACCAGACACAGACATTTGCAATTGCAGAAATTTGGTGCACGAAGGGCACCACAACAGAACTGCCTGTCTTACTGTCAAAAATTCGGGGGCTGCACAATTCGAGGGACCTATTCGATATGATCCAATTTCTTGCATTCCCTTATTAGTGTGCGGCTAAATGCTAACAAGGCCTACACCGATGGAAAAGTGCAGGTCGCACAAAAATGTGGAATTCGGTTTAAATCAAATGATCTTGCAAGATTGACTTTCTGGAGAAGTCCATCAATAGGGCATTTGCCATTGTCAGGCATGGTAAGAAACGAAGGCACGCTGGTGTCTGCATTATCGAAAGTGCCGGCGAATTCCTGTGTCGTGAAGCATGCATGATCTAACACTTTTCAAACCACACTCAAGTCACACTCTGCTAGATTATTTTTGCTGTCCTGCCTCAGTCTTTGGTCACTACTCTCACACAACCGATTGCTGTAGGTAGCGGAACAAAGTCACAATAAACCGACAGGGGCTCCTTATTGCAGCGACAAATTTCAACCGCCATATTCCACTGCTGTACTGTTAACGAGAATCACTTCCTCGATCCGATCTGAGTGCATTCCCCTTTTTTTATCTTATCCTGATAGCTTTTGATAGCACTAACGCTTGCACCCTAGCCCAGAGTAAACTAAAAGAACATGGATCTCATTTCATTCAGGTGGTGGCTGTCACTTAAAATGAATGGAGACATTTCTCACAATCCCATGTTTTCATTTCCACACTGTCTCGCAGCCTCATGAAGGCTACAATGATCAATAGACTAAGCAGACTTTTGGGAATTGAATCAGGAATGGATCTACGTTGCTTTGACAAATGAGGAGATAAACGATGTGCTCACCTTAATTAGGCCTTGGACAGAAACACCACATACTTCATCCGTCTACATCTACTGGCTCCTAATAAAGGCCTCAAGTTGAGCGGGAAGGGATCACAACTGATGCCTTAGGTTCGAGCAAGAAGTTAGTTTGACTGTTGGACAGCCAGGCGGTGCATAAATTATCTGCTGTCTGGAATGAGGTATATGAGATACGTTAATGAGCTCATTCCTCACTCATCAGTGCACATCGGGAAACACCCCAGTCACACGGTTCACACCCGAGAAGTGCCATAACTTCAGCCCATAATTTGAAAGCTTGCGGGCGATCTCATTCGTCGAATAACTCAGAGATATTCTATAACTTCAGCAAAGTTGAAGTAACTACCTGAGAAACACGGTCCAGCCTGCTAAAAGGGAGGGATAAATTGAGAGTAGGGAAGACGTAAGAGGAGTAGCTTAAGCCTCTCATGTATGGGATCGGACTGTGCTTGCTTCCATGCTTTTATTCTCCTTTGGAGATGCATCTAATGCAAATTGATCGAGGCAGGGTCGTTTGGTATTTCCTTATGTGGATTCAATTCCTAGTTCACCAATACAAATCTAAAATTGCCACATTTTTAGACAGTTCCCTACTACCACAAGGCACGCGGTAGACTATGGTCAAGATCCTAGCATTTTTACTTTGTTGTAATGTCCATCGTCTGCTTGAATTGCTTCTTCCTAAAGACCATTTTCAGTTGTTTGAAGCGAACGAGGAGTTCGAAAAGGTGACTCAATATTGTATAGGTGAACATCCAAGGGACACTTACTTTCTCCATTAGTAGGCGGCGAAAAGTTGGCAATGACCTTTCAAAATATGCTTTGACATATACAAGGCTGTAGTCACGCAGTCGGTTAGGCTGTGGACAATGCCACTAAGGCTGCGTATAACATGGGAGGGTTAGAAGTCAAAAGAAAACGCAGGCTTTGTCTTCAAGTAAACTATCAACGGCTACGAGGCTGGTGACACACGCATTAAATGGCAGCAATCTACTGATTCTCATGCATGACAGTGGGCGCGTCTCCAAATTTTGAAGTTGCGTTAAGTTTGATTTCGTTGGATAGATTTGCCATTGACTCAAATTTGTCTAGGTCAATTGGATTAATGCCTTTGAAAATTTTGTCCGTACTTTAAGATCACGTGCAATGCAACAGACAAGCACCTCACATGCTCAAAATGAAGAAATGCTTGTAGACCTATACTTGTATCTAAATATTAGAGATGCAGCTATCCCTCACTTCAGCTTTCCTCCCGACATTGCTTATTCGAAACAAGGGAACACTGTAGGGAGTTGATGGATCACCACAAATAGTTTGAGCTTCCTCCGTGAAGCCAAAGATGGTGATGACTTCCAGAACCAAAAGACGGATTTGTTTTGTGTGCAGAATGCACTGGAACCAATTCAATGACAGTAAGAATGTCAATGGAAGAACAGAACATGTAGACGCCATTGCTGACTCTGGCCTTCCTCAGAACTATTCTTCATGTTCTGCAACAACAGGGTCACCTTCAGGCTGATGATCTTTAAGGCGCCTAAGAAATCAGTGATGCTTGCATATTTGACGTGCTATTTTGCAATATTACTCAAAGGTAGCAATTTTTCTGTGCTTTACATGATTTTGTCGAAACGAGACGCTGGCGAACCACTCTACGTAGTGGACGTGTTGATTGCGGATGAGATTGAAGAGGCTAGAATACGCTGAACTGGACAAGAACTTCTTCCTTGTGGCGCATTCGAAAAGCACGTTGCTGCATTTGTGGGTGCATCAGGAAAGAGTGGATCTTGGTTACTGCATGTTTCACGAGGCCCTACATTAGGGAAGGCAACAACAGCAAAATTGAAGTGCCATGCCATTTCGTTGCACCATTTGAAATTCCACGATTATTTGTGATATTTAAGCTTGTGTTAAGACGTCTCGGCAGATTCGTTAGTAGAAGCAGCTTTAAAGGTGCAGTGGGTGAAGCAGGAATAAAGCGTTAAAATGTTTTCAAAGCATATACTAGTCAACATAAAAATGGCTGGAAGGCATCTGTCGGGATATTCATTTGGTAGTGTCCGGCGGAGAAAATGCACTTTCGCCATAAATGNATTCGTTAGTAGAAGCAGCTTTAAAGGTGCAGTGGGTGAAGCAGGAATAAAGCGTTAAAATGTTTTCAAAGCATATACTAGTCAACATAAAAATGGCTGGAAGGCATCTGTCGGGATATTCATTTGGTAGTGTCCGGCGGAGAAAATGCACTTTCGCCATAAATGATAGGCAATCCACAGCACGTCTGTCAAGCCACCTTTGTTCCTTTTCTAATGTTTGTAATAGCAAAGTCGCATTAAACGAGCTTCAGATGCAATGTCACTAAGTATTTGCTTCCATCGAGTATTTGCTGAGTGTGTCAGAAATGTGTGTGGTGTTGCTATCATCCAGAAACTCAATCCACCGTCCTTGGCAGCATCGTCCGATTTACCGATTTAAAACGGAGCCATTGTGGAACCGCACTTATTGGCATAATAAGTAAAAAACACTTATGTGCCATCCAAACGTGCAAGTATGCCAGTAGCGGGCGAAGAAATGAGGCTGGTTAGGGGAAGCATAGAAGAGAGTTTGGGAGCTCAAGTGCGTAGGAGAGAGTGTGGGAGCTCAACCGTCTGAGTCGTGACATGGTGAGTCCGGATGAGTGCACAGTTCGCACATCAACTGGCTGCGGTTGGTTAAGGTTCAAGCCATGTGCAGAAATTAAATTTTGAAAATAAAATTGGTGGCCCATGCACTACTAAATACACAATTCAATCCAATTTGAGCAACGAACTATACTGCGGACAATGCACTTTGAATTGCACGAAGAGGAAGTTTTTTCATCAAAGAGAAGAAACTGTTGCAAAATGCTGCAGACCATGCTACAACGCATTGTTAGATTGTGCGTTGGCTATCACTTGAAGTGCCTTATCAATAAAGAAAGTGCTCCTCGTGAAAGTGTGTGACTTCCATGAGAACATTCTTCAGCAATTACAAGTCGTCGCAACGACCTGTGCTGCTATGATGGAAGTGGGTGGAGCGGAAGCATGCCTAATCCAGCTAAACGGTGGCTTGGAATGCCTTCTGAGGAAGGAGATTTCATACAAAATTGCTTATTACACATTCTTTAGGCGTAATTTTTGAATTCCACTAACATAGGTGAATGCACTCACAAGGTTACTTGAGAGGCAAAAGTCTTCATTCCTTTATTCGTCGCTATTCATTCAGAACCTAGACACATGTTTGACAATATTGCCAAGATTTGCTTCATGCAAAGCAGTAAAACCAACTTGTTGGTTGGTCAATATCGTCGAATTAGACAGGCTGTTGTGGCATCGTAACACACTTCGAATGACACATGAGAATGGGTAAAATGCAATCGCACTCCCTTCCCGCAGCCGCTGCTCCCTTTCCGGATGTAGAGTTTCGTTTAACATGGAAGATTTGGATCCATCTCTCCTCCAGCATTTATACATGCAACAAGAATGTTTATTCTAGCCACTGGTAGTTCGAATGCGCCGCGTGAGCGAAGCAACAATTCATGCAAAATGACTTAAAAGTTATCACTCTTTCCCACCATTGACTCTACCACAGTGGCTAAAAGTCCTCTAGCGCCTCATAGTAGGGTTTCTCTAAACTGCAGATTAGCTGCACCAGGCAGCCTAAGAGGTGATACACGAACAAAATCCTTCATCGTAATCGCAGGCGAAGTAACAAGTCTAATGGACAAGCATGAACTCAAACACCTACCCACACGCCTTCTCACTTATAAGCCCAACGCCGCACAGCAGCCTGAATCACGGCCATTCCTGAATCCGACTTTCATATTTTTACCTTGAAAACACTGAAACAGGCGGAATAGTAGAAACACACTTCACTTGGCATCTGTTTGAAGAAGGCAAACGGCTATTATTGCAGAATGCAAGCAAGAGTACTACAGCTAGCAGGATGCCACGCAGAAATGTGTCTGGTCCACACGCTGAATGCATTAATTGAATGAGCTTGCTAAGTGGAGGAAGTAATAATGCTGAGGTACGGCGATTGTGCATACGAAAGTGTGGTATGGGAGAAATCGGATTAGTTCGATGGCATGACAAATTATCAAAAGTTTAGTTTCTCAAGGCCACAAATTGACACCGAGTAATGCTTGCTCACTTCGCTAGGTACACCTCAATGCGCAAAAGCGGATTTGACTTGTGGACCGCAATTTGTCGCTATGATTTTTCTAATAAAGGAGTTGCTCACTGAAAGGAGGAAATTACCATGTGCGGAGATTAACTATTGAACGTTGGATGAAGCTACCCGACCTAAGCACCGAATTCATGCAGACACATCCAAAATGCAGCTCACCTGTCCATACAATTTGTTAAATTATTTGAAGCACACTCTTTGTAGCTATGATTAAATAAATGTGTCCGACGTCAAAACAGGCGCACTCCTTTCACATTGAAGTGAGATCTGCTGCAACTTTACCGAGTCGAAAGGTGTCATTGGTCTCCAATGCAGCAAAGTCAGCCTTTTGCTGTAAATCCTATGCGATCTGGTTAAGAACTGGTCAGCAGAAGCCTCTGACAGAGACCGCATTGGAAAATATTTTGTGTGTAGACGACAGGGACCCTGGGTGAAAAGAATGCAACAATTCCATCTTCCATGCACTGTGAAGTCTGCATCCTGTTTCCGAATCCCATTAGCGTTTAAAGATGCAAAGGCGAAATGTTGCACGCAACCTCCTTCCTGCTATCGGCCATCAGTACATCCAAGTAGGTTCCTCATCTCTAATCGAGTCAACCCTTAGATATCATAGGCGATACAGAGCACAGGGAAGATATGTAGCAGATTCTCATGCGCTACAAACAAACACGTCGGCGGTTGGGTCACGTCAGTTCTTTTACCATCCACCGAAATATTTCAGCACATTTCATGTCCTTCATAAAACAAAGCCGGTGGAAGCGATAAGAGATGTGCAAACCAACACCTCCTAACCGTAGATCGTATAATGCATCATTTGCAGAAGAATGTGGCCTCTTTGGGAAGTAGAGCAGTGATTGTGCAAAATTTTGAAGTGTTGCGATATAATCATACGAAGAATTTGAAAGAACAGCAGTGCTACCACTTCACCGTTTACCCAGCTACATCACAGCATATTGAAATCAAGAGGCGCAAGTCATTAAAGCACATCACCAGCATGCTCTCTCAGCAAATCTGCTGCACGTATCATGTTCCCCGTTGAACATGGAAAGTGAATAATAGTGCCAGTTTTAAAATGAGAGCAATCGAAGTTGGCTGTAATGGCTTCGAGACACATAGGTAGGCGTTGTCATCACACATGTGTTTGTTTAACTCACAATGAGCTGAGGATTGTTTAATCGTGACGGTGACACGAGCCCATGCACAGTGCAAAAGTAGAGGTTTCGTTCGTTTATTTGAAAGCATGCCTTATTTAAAGGAGTGTCTAATCGTTGGAGGCCTTTCTTGGAATGTGATTCTGACTTGATTTGGAAGTGGCTTCACAGGTCGTTTCGATCACTTCCGACTTCCCACTACACTACCACCAAATCTCCCTCCTACTTGACAAGGGCTAAATACGGAGCACGATGTTTGATGGTTCATGGCTTGACTCCAACTACTTGAAGAGCGAAAATGCTAAGCCCATTGTATAGTTTCGAAGGTGGGGAAAGTCCCGACATTTGCCAACGATCTAATAAAACCAGATTGGAGAGGTGATTGCATAAGTGTAATTGGATGGATCAGCCTGATTGTCACATTCGGGAACACCTAAATAGAATGGATTCACAGGACTTCGACACCTTGATGTTTTCGCCATCGCTCAGGAGTAGCTATTACAAATTGACCTACTCTCAGCACCTAACACGCACAGTCAACGTACGTTTGATGCCTTTTTGTACAGAGCAGCACCCACTCACTACATCATTTGTCAAATGTACTTCAAACGGATACCAGCCTATTGTGTGTGCTACACTCCTCTCTCCTGCCAATTACCGGCTCACGAAAAGTTGAATGCAACTGTCGGCCACAAGCGGCGACGTAAACTGTTCTCACTGTTCCAATGCATACCCAAATGTGGAATTGTTTCGCTGACTAAATGCAACCCTTTGAACACATTCTCTCAAGTGGTGAGTTTCAAATCCTTTATACATTGTCCTTAGAACTCATAGGTCTGTAAACACATAAATTCAGCCACGGTGAAGGTTTAGTGGACCATATTGGCTTGAATATGGTCTCGTAATTGCACGGCATAAAGCATATTTTCAAGGCGGACTGCAGTTGACAGCAAGGACCTACTAGTTCCCTTTTTCAGCAATGCTTTTATCGCCGTCAAAATGGTGTCAGCTTAAGCACAACGCACGCCGCATTATGCCACTCTCAAAGTCGTCAGCTTTTTCTATTTAGGTGAGGTCAACATTATTTTGTCTATCTGGTAATCTTCTATGCACCTAACATGCTTCAAACTTACAGAGGGACATCTCAGTATCCACTGTTTTGAGTCTTGGTAAAAGAACCTATTAACAGACCTGCTCATGGCATTGAAGGAGCAGCCGAAATCCCCAAAGCTATCAGTCCATCCTAGGAATGCAGACCTTAAAGTAAATGAAAGTCTGCAGCATTCTAGGCGTTGGCGCTGCGTTGTGCGTAGGCTCATGTCAACATCAAGATGACAAAATAATAAATGCCTCCTCACTTAAACAAACAGGTGCGGTGTACAGGCACCCCCTCATTCTCCTCTTGGTCATTACAACCAACTCACATTTGTGCCTCTTGAGAATGCGCATTCCCCTCTTAAATGCGGACCATGGATGATCTCGTTTGCATGCACCCTATTTCAACTACAGTGATGCTTCAACCGATTTTCCATTATTCTATCTCCACAGCAAGCTAATGTATCGCACAGATCTGGTTTAGATCTCTGTTGCGGCCTTGTTCCTACTAAAGAAACCTCATTCTTCTACACGAATAACTCAGGATCGCCGTTCTTTGCAGCCAACCGCTAGGATCAGACTACTCCTTCTCGCTCACTTTTGGCACAACGCAAGATATGTGTGGCAACCTATCGCTAGGAGGCAAAGGAGCAACACATTAAACGTTATTTATTCGAATGTGGTTTTTGAACATTGGTTTATCAAAATAGCCTAAACCAAATTTATATCCTTCCTGTGTCCAACATTCCGTTCGTGTATTTTAACTAATGAGAACTCTCACAACCTCAAATGACGAGACCAACTTATAGTGAGCAAAGTGATTTACAAAAGTAGCAAAGGATGTAGTGGGAGAGAGAAGTGGACGTGACCATGGACAGAAATTTTACTCTGCTTTCCTTTTAAAAACACCCATGCAAGCACTAAAATGTCGACCTAATGCAGTGTTTTAAGCCAAATAATGTAATTCCTTAACTGTCTTTCTAAATAATGAAGGGAGGTAAAGCCTGCTGGAAGACGAGCATTTTCAAAGTAAGTGTTCAGTTCTGTCACCTGGGTTACCACCGATTGTCTCACATTCAGGAAATCACTCCGCCTCATGTGTTCTGCATTCTTCACATCACAGTCTCGTTAAAACGGGGAGCAGATGGGAGGCCTCCCTCAATTTACTGGTGACTGAACTTTGCTGTTTAAACAGCAACTGCGAAAAGTCGCACAGTTCTGTTTCCGAGATCGTTATTCATGACTTGTGTTGTCAGGTCGGGATCAAGTCAGCATGAAATCGGGAGTTGTTGTGGGGTCCAACGATAAAACGCAGTGAAAAATGGCATAATGTTGCAATTTGCTCGTGATGAAACCGACGAAGTAGAGTGAAGCAAAGCCAAAACAAGCTGCATCAACAAATAGATGTGGGCGCAGCTACCAGTCACCTCTTCGTGGTACGACAGCCTGTCCGCCTCCACAACCTCAGCTTATCTATACGTTGACTATTCAACTGTCCTCCAGGTGGTGTGCCTGATCATCGTACTCCTTCAAAACTCGAGAGGTGCATTGATATGAAAAAAGAAGAAATTCATTCTTTTGCGGAAAATGTTTCTGGATTTGCCTTTTGAAAGCCAGGAAATTGACTACAGGAGGAGGACATTCGGTAGAATTGATTGAATTTGGTAAATATTAATTGAGAGTGGTATCCTGTGCTGTAGCTAACTTCATGAAGCCTAGTTGAATTTGATGCCATCTGCAGCGTCGTCTACAAGTATAAATGCGTATCTATATAAGCGGATTGCCAAATATTTAAGCCAACACATACCATTGCCTCTAGATTAATGACAACAATTCGATTAAGAGAGGAACCAATGTTGAAGTGAATAGCTTGGTTTTCCACCCACTTTAATAGGCCTTATATGATTGCGGAGCCAGCAACAAACCGATTCCTTCATTAGGACCTATCTGACCATCTTGAGATGGGTTGCTGCTTGTGCTTACATTGACGTGTCCCGATGGCAACTTGAGCTGCGTTGTTAGCCATATATCTTCATCAGTCTGCTCTTCCGATTTTCCTCTCGATCGCCTACCATTCCACTGAATTTCTGGCCACCTATGTGCTGTTTCTTGTGGAACATCAGCAAAGCACTTTGCGATGCCACAAAATGTGGGAGACAGATGAAACCAAATCTGGCCATGATTTTTACAGCTCGTTGTCTCCTCAGATTTACTTCTACGTTGAGCCCAAGTGCGTTCCATGTGTTTACTCACAAGGGAATTGAAAAATGGCAGTGATAGTCCCGTACTAACGCTTTTTATTAGTGGTTGGGATAACAGACCAATCTCGTTGCACCGCAATATTTACGTGCAGAATTCATACACATTTCCGCGTGTACAGAATGCTGTAGCCCCCAATTTTTTGGTGATTGTCACGAATGACCGAAAAAACCACCCTATTTCCTGCTCATTTCCTCAGTCGCTCACTGTCCGCGATCATCTCTTTTGTCCCCCAAGTGCACTTGTGCTTTTCAAAACTGAGTATTAGACAGTCAACAATATAAAATCTTAGCTGATACGACGGAATGTGCAGCAAGCTTAGGCTGAGACTCTGTCGTACGTGTCCAAAGCCATTAATGTTGTGCTTTACAGAGGGCACAACAATTCTCGAAATGTGCAAGCCCGAGTTAATTGAAATAAATAGATGGGCATTTAGAGGCGTCGACATGACATAGCTATTTGACTAAGTTAGAATTCACGTGAGTTACAGTGATGTTGATGCTGACATCAGTGCACGCACAGCCTAGCGCCAGCACCCGCGAAACCGGGCATTTTCGTTTGCTCCAAAGCGTGCATCCTCGAGCTGGTCTTAGCTGGGTCAACCCGCATTCCACTGAGTTTAACCAGATTGGATTTAGTGTGTCTACGACAGGTGGACTAATAGCCATGGTGGATGCACTGGAACCAACTCAATGGCAGTGTGGATTTCAATGCTGACTCCAGCCTTCCTCAGAACTATTCTTTATGTTCTGCAATGACGGGGCCATTTTCAAGCTGGTGGTCTCCAAGATAACTTAGAAATCTCCTGAGCACCGAATGGAAATTAAAAGCAAATGTGCAGCTCACCTCCTGAGAGAATGTGTAACAAAGCAGCCCTTCTGTTGGTCTTCGTTTTGCGTTCCACATCTTAGACGAAATTTAGACAAGGCAAAGCAGAGGTGATTGTTTGCTTTGAGGTATGTAATGAACAATGAGTAGGTTGTGCATTGTTGCAAACGTCAAAA
>LWMK02000055.1:516617-681795 GCA_001693075.2 Taenia saginata | reverse complement strand
GAGAGGAGGCTTCTTGCTGCTTAACATGATGTCACCGGTGCATTAGTTTGATGATGAAATGTTTGCATGCTTCCACCACTGCCATAACGACCGAATCGTCCATTCTGAGTTAAATGGAAATGCGGCTGCAAGCAAACCAGTGAATTGGCATGGAGCTTTGCAAGCAAACCAGTGAATTGGCATGGAGCTGTAGGTGTGGAAGCCACTTCATAAGGATGGTGCAGGNGAAATGCGGCTGCAAGCAAACCAGTGAATTGGCATGGAGCTGTAGGTGTGGAAGCCACTTCATAAGGATGGTGCAGGTGCATGGTTGATGTGAATGGTCACTTGGATAAGGGTTTTCCTTCAAGCAACGTTGGTGTAGATGAAGTAGCGAACAAAGTTACTTTATTACCCTTACCTGCAATCCTTCACTTTGCCGTCACTATCTTCGCTACCACCATCCTTACTGCAGGCGAGCGTCCGGTGGAGATAATTGACATGGAAGCGGATGGTTCGGCCTACAGAAATGGGATGAGAGAGGGTGATCGCTTGGTGGGCATCAATGGCATGGACGCAAGCTTCATGACGCTCGATCAAGTGACGGTGGCCGTACGCTTTGGTGCTACAGGCTACGACCAGGCAAACAGAGCACAAGCTGCGGCTGTCATTGCTATCAAGGTTGACAGAAATGGAGCGAATGAGAAGAGCGTGGCCCCTGTCGCCTTCCCTCATAGGGTGGACACTGTCAGCCTCACTCTAATCCGCCCCATTCGCGCCGCAGCTGAACCAACCACTTCCGAGGTGAACACCTCTACTGGCACTTTGATGAAACACCAAGTTAACTAACTGTGCTTTAAAAATGGAGCCAAAGTCACCTAAGTAGGAGGAAATCGCCTCATTAACTTATCCGAGCATTTTAAGGTGTGTAGAGAGTCCAATTCAAATCGAGATTTTGGAAGTCGTTTGCATCAAAGGAACTATACGAGAGCTGCTGCAGCTTGTAGCACTTTCTTAGTCTTGTGTTTACCACATTTGCTGCACTCCAATCAGTTGAATCACCACTACTCGAGATTGTAGGCAGGGGTGATGACGACAGCGGTGGTGGTGGCGTGAATTTCTTTTACTTTTTCATCTTGGCAGCGGTCGGCTCCTTCTCAAACACATTAATTGATGACGAAAATGTTGCATTCCAGACGCCCATTTGGCATCAGCGTTTTACATCTCAACAGCCTTTTTGTCTCTAAAAGATGATTTTCTTGTTTAAACCCAATGGCTTCGTTTTCTGCGGTCGAGAGCAGAATCAGTTTTTTGCCTAGGCTGCTACCTTTTAAGTCACCTCCTTCTTTGCTCTGCATTGGGCAGATTTTGAGTGTGTGCCTTTAGGTGCAGCCCCTCTACACTCGATTGTCGTTCGACTTGAAGAGTTCGGGTTAGTAGCAACATGATGAGCAACCGAATTTCGGGTTTATATAGGTCTACTGAGAATTTTTTAGTAGGATGTGGTCTAAGCTACTCAATAGGTGGAGAATGTTAACGCATCGCTAATTATCATTTCGTCAATAGTTCGACTCATCAGAAGTCCTTTGTACTTGAGGTCGCGGTGTTGATTGAAGGTGTTGACGATATCAGTGGCCTGTTTCAGTGAAATTGAGGAGCTGACGAGGGTAAATGCAGCAAGCACGACGTCAGGTATGTGCTATTGGCGTGACTATTAAGTGGAATGGAATCGGTATTTGTGGAGTTCCACTGGTCCTCTCGATCTCATGATAACATTTTTACAGTTTGAGATGTGGGTAAAAGAGTTTCCTGAATCGGTAGGGGGCACATCTTGCAGATGTTGTATTTTTGGCTGAGATGGTGAACCCGGCTGTCACGTATGCTTGACAGTGAGAGAGAGCGTCGCCTCCAATGAGTGCTTGCTGTGTATTGAAATGTAGGCTGCGTGTAAGCAACATCGGCAACGCCTTTAATCCCCCATTCCCACAGAGGGATTTGCAGTCTCCTCCAACTTCTCTTTTCTGTCGCTTAGCTTCGTCTTAGACCAAGGTCGTCGCCTCGACGCAGGTGAGTTGGAAGAAGAGGCCTTTTAATCAATCCACCTAACAAACACTGACGCTGTGGTGTGAGCTTGCGACGACAAAGTTATTGCTCCCTAATCTTTGCCTTTTAGTAGCTAACAACTGCGGCCTCAATGGGCAGTTGCTCCATTCCGTAGGGCACGAAAATATTCGTTTGGGGTGTTTCGGTAGTTTCGCATCAGTCATTCTAGTGTAGTATCAAAAGCCATTGTCTTACTCCACGACCTACTCTTAGGTGTAAATGCTATCCGTGACACTTCGTCCAGTCACTACTCCGTTTCATTGACCTAGAAACCGTCCGGTACATTGTCAAGTTGGAACGACATCTGCTTTCACAGTTAATTCTGATAGGTGAGTGGGTCATCCATCCTCGTTAACTAACCTCGGAGAACCCACTCTTGTTGGTTGTGCCTTCAACGAGTGGCCTACAAATATTGATTTCCATTGGAAGGAGTATTTGCCTCATCCTCTACTTCTTTGCGTCGATTCGACTCCACGTTGATGCTGACTAGTAGGTTATCCGGGCTCTATTTGGCTGACAGAATCGCGGACAACACACGTGCATTCATATGTGTCGAGACGACCTCTTGTCGGAGGCAGCAGAGATAGCCAAGTGTGCCCGGGCTAATACCAGACACCCATAATGAAGGCGTGAGGCAAAGATGGTGAAGACGGTGTTTGGTAGGGATGAAGGAGTGTGTGATTGTCAGTTAAGAGCTGTCGACTGTGCGCCTGTAATCAGTGCATTTGTCAGTCGTAATGGGTTGCGTAGCTTTACACGGGACGAGTAAGGCACCCAAACCTGGAGTGACACGGCTGAGGTGCTTTCTTCCTTCCGTGAGAGGCAGGAAGTGCTCGCTTGACCTCACTGCTATCTAATTAAATGTTGGCAGTGGAATTGGTGTGTGAATAGCCGCACTAATAGCTAACACGAAGCTGACAAAGATGGTGCACATAAGCCAATCCACTTTAGGTTCTAAGACGGCGATTGGAAGGCGCGGTCACCGAGATGCAAAGAACTGGAATAATAAAACGTGAGGTGAGCTCTGTCCTGTTGAGTCTTTTGTTATTAAAAAAGGTGATTTAGAAAAAGATTTACGAGTACCTTCTTTATGTTACGAAAACACGAATTCTGCAGACAACTGCTACTTCCATGCAGATTTTCCAACTGCTTCATTCGGTGCGAGGGTTGGCGAGGGTTTCGACCTTTCTTTAAAACGACGCAAGTGCAATTCCAGTGTGAGCGATAGCGTTGGTTCTCTCTACATCCACNGAAAACACGAATTCTGCAGACAACTGCTACTTCCATGCAGATTTTCCAACTGCTTCATTCGGTGCGAGGGTTGGCGAGGGTTTCGACCTTTCTTTAAAACGACGCAAGTGCAATTCCAGTGTGAGCGATAGCGTTGGTTCTCTCTACATCCACAATAAACTATTTACGATCAACCTCCTCCTCCTCCACCCCTACTCCTTCATCTTGTTTCGCCGATTCTCACTTTATTTGAGCACGTGGTGCATCTGGCATGTCACGTTGCATTACTCCACGTCTTCCACCCACCCATTCCACTCCTACTATTCAAATTCTTGTCGGTTTACTGCTTTGACTAAAGTGACATTTAATTGCAAGCAGTGTTATTTTGAAGCAATGTTTGTAGGATTGCATACAACGGATGTTGGACTTTTGAATGCTGGCAGTCAGAATCAACACGGAGGATGCAGTTCCAGCTTTGGGTTCGAGAGTTCCTATTTTGATAGTCAAAATCAATGCGGTGCTCAAGTGTGCCAACCACGTGAGGTAACCTGGAATGAGAATAAGGGAGATCAAAGGCAGAGGAAGCGGCCTTTCATTTAAAAATTATTGAGTTTGTAAAAATACTGCATAGGAGAAGAACAGTTTGCAGATTCAGGATGGTATCAGCAATTGAGTGTTTGGATTTAACTTTTTGAAGGCATTATCAGCTTTTGCAGAATATAAGTGGCAGCTGTGTTTTACATCATGGACTGATGCAGTAGTGATGCACACATACTGGAACATGAGACACAATCAATTTGAAAACCGCAGAGGTGCCTCATCACAGACGTCGGAAAATGCAATGTTAGCATTGAAGCAACATTATGCATGGTAGATGACGATTTTGACCTTTGTTCCTAACGGAATGGAAACGTGAAATGCGAGCTGCGATTTCGATGCTGATTGAAGGTGTTTTGGAATAGGTTGCTGTAGAATTAACTTACACAATGTAAATTTTTTTTCGGTTGGCAGCTCATTACAGGTGTTAGTGAGTTTTTTGTGAGGGCTTTGAAGGCATGAAGCTGAGCATGCTCTGAATTAACAGCAATCACATTGCCACAGCGTAAATCCAAACTACAGGGATGAAAGAATCCAGGTTTGTTAGACTGACGTTTCTTGTTGTAGATCTGCCTTTTGCGACTTCGTGAACAGCACCTGAGTGCAGATTAATTAACTAAAAGCAGGATAGTAGTCCTATGAATATATTGGCTGCCAGCATCCATTGATCCCATTAGTCGTTGCATAATAAAAGAATCCAAATGTTGAATTAACTACCCTTCGAGTTCTAAACTTATAAACAAAACAAGTAAACAACAACTAAATACAGCATTAAGTAACAGTGTAATAACCTCTAGAAGCCTACTGTAAGCTAACAATAAGCCATTTTTGCAGTAAGAGGTCTTATTATTACTTGCTTGCAGAAAACATAGGAACCTCTGCTAGATTCTCAAGGTAACAAATGACACAACTACACAAAAAATGCATTACTATGACTATGCCTTTTCGTAAAGGGAGAGATGAAGAGATCCAGTTCCTGTCCACATCCGCTGTAGCGTCCCGAGGCTCCCCTTAAGGTAAAAGAAGGTGCAGTACTAGGGCAGAATATATATACTCCGGGAACAGAGGACTTGGGGGCTGTTGGCACGGCCCGGAGGCCGACCAACCGGCTAGAACAAGATGGTCACCCAAGTGACCTAAACCGGTAGTTCGAACAAACAAAGTATTACATCCGCCGCCTTCTATTACCTTCATACCAAGTCTAACAGCTGTTGCCCCACAATCGCGTAAGTCGCCCCTAAATGCCGTTTCACAGTTGTATGAATAAGAATTCGCAAGCGCAAATCTCTGTTCGGTAGGCAGAAAAGTAAATGCTTTAAATTATAATAATCTTGGGAACATAAAGGCTCGTGCGTGACTAATCGCATAATGCCATTTGGCTCATAAGTCTATTTTAGTTTTTATGAAAGCTGTGCCTTTTGAATTACCAATTTCGGACACGAATAGGTTTTTTGTGCCTGAAACTGAAACACAAGGTTTTGTAGATTTTCATGCAAATATTCCCAACCGCAATGACACTTTCTAAATTTTGCAGGCAAGTTTATTGTTTAATTTAAGGGCCACTATGCCACTGACAAACTTTTACTGTTCAAAGCATTCACAGTCACAATTCTTTTTGATTTCTCTTGTTTAGGCGAGTGGATTGATGTCTCAAGGTCAGCCCTCGCGATAGCCAATACGCGAATTGGAGCCTCATAAGCAGTATGGCGGAAAAGAGTAAGCTGATTTCTGCTTTTTATGCCTTTGTTCAATTAAAGAGCACCTAGACTAGGCTTAGATTAGATTAAAACGCAAAAGTTTATTGGCAGATGGTAGTCTTGCAAAGGAACATTATGACATTGCGAGCACGGTATTAAACATGGTAATACGATGCAGAGACTTAAATATAAACCAAAACAGGACTGATTTCCAACTTACCAAAGTGATTTGAAACAGCTTGGGCTAAGCGGCAACCTGCTCAAATGCTAATTATCCTGTCGCCTAGAGTATCTTGATGCATATTAATTGTTAATTCAAGGCACAAGATAAGTAAGCACAGATTTTTTTTACTCATTCGCTAGTCCTTAAAAGTTTCACTTCAGTAAAATTTTGTGCTTGTATTTTACGCTGATTTTTATGGTACAACCTTAAATGAACCCATTCTACTTTATCGACGTAATGGAGGAGTTGGAGTCACTAAGTGAGGTGATCGTCAAATATTCACGACGTCCTGTGTACATACTAATCGCCACCATTTTGGTGAGTCTCACCGCTCTCACCATGCTCGCCGTGCTCTACGGGATTAATACGAATCCTCGCACCAAAGTAAGCCATTATTTTCAAAACAACTTAGAATACTATATTTGGGCCACTTTTGTACTTTCTCAAACTAGGGATTGTTTTAAACACTTATTCTGTGGAAATTCAAAAAAAATTGGTTTGAAGTGCAAAGCAATCAGTCTTGACCCATTCCTTTTGTGCTTAAACAAACAATCTTACTGAAAAGAGTCAAGAAGTTGATTGCTGCCTAGACGTATACAACTTTACGAAATACCATATTACTATGAAATATTTGCATAAAAATCCTCTTTATTATCTGCACGTTTCGTATAACAATCGGCTGAATTGCAATTAGTTTACAGTAACCAGAGATCTACCTTTCACCTACTTATTCGCTACTGTTCTTGTAAACTTAGTCTTTTCCACATTTTGCGCAGTACCTGCTCATAATTGATGGTGGACTCAGTACGTGCACGTTTTCCCTCTTCGAATACGCTGACTGGTATGGTCGTTCAAACGCTTGAATCCGTCAGCTCAGTCACTACACCATTAGTGAGTCTCATTGCAATGCATTTGGCGGAAAATATAGGTGGTCTTCTTCTTTTTGTCAAACTTCCTTTAGGTTCTGGAACCTTCCCATTCGGTGACAATCCCACAGCAGATGCTGAGGCGATTTTGCAGGAGTCTAAAACTGTAATTGCTAGAGAGGTTCCATTGGGCTTGAAAAGGGACACCCCTGTCTTCTTTGGAGCTGCAGCTGGTTTTCGGACGCTAAGGTAAGTGACGTCAATGTCCTGATCCATTTTATACAGCCAGAATACATTGATTTGTGAGGAGGAATGAGTTTTTCACAGTTGCTTCTCCAAATACACCACCTGTGAGGCAATGCGGAATGTCTTGTGTTAACTACAGCTGTTTAACGAAACCATGCTAACAGCATCCTTGAATTGTATGCTATTCCTTAATATGGATGAAACATACTACTAACAGAGACGCAATGAGTAACACTAATGCATTTGTAGAAAGACGAATCCAAAAAAGGCGCAGAGGCTGATGGTGACAGTGAGGAATGCCTTGGCAGATTTGGTACCGGAGGGGGTGGTGGTGAGTACGACCGAGGATGTGAGGATGGTGAGTGGTGCCAAGCAGGGTTTCTACGCCTGGTTTGCTGCCAATTACCTCATAGGAAACTTTGGAAAGGTGCGTCAAAATTTAGCCGTGGAAGACTCTTCAATCTATTTGAACAACTCGTTTCCATGCTTATTGCTTGCCTTTCAAAATGCCTTTTAAAAGTTTATGCAGTCTGTATTCATACATTCATGTGTCCATACCTCCATGGATTCCACGCAACGGTCAAAAACACCGAGACCCATAAGATGGTAACACTCAACGGTGGCACAATCACAAACAAACTCAAGGCCCCTTAAAGACGCCTACATCATTTTTAAGTACAATGAGCTGATGGATAAGGCTGTGGTCATCATTGTTCCCAAAATCCACCGTTTGTGGGCACAGATATCCTCTGCAGGTTCCAAATCTACATTTAAATACAGAATTATCTATCTATAACATCACGCAGGTACGTGGGACTAGGCACATTCTCCCAAATACAGCACCAGTGATTAGTGTGCCTTGTTTACAGCAGCATTTTGCCTTTCACAATTCAGCTCTTGCGTTTTCTCAATCATGTGCCCTCACGCGCCCTTATTCGAGTCTTATACTTTACCTCCGCCTAGCAATCCTTCGTTCACGTGATCGAATGTGCCTTAAGGGAAAATAAGTTCATTATTGACAACCACTTGTCAGCAACACTGCTACTAGCGTTCCATCAAGTTGGTCAAATAATGAAGGCGGCATCAATGCCAATGACAAATACGGCTAAAACTGACTGAATCATGGCAAGATCCATCCGCCTAGGTGAAAATAACGCATCCTATTGAACTTCGTTCCTGATTGTATTATCTGCCATCCATCTCTCTACCAAGCATCCCCTCAGTTTCTAACCTCTGCCTATCCATCCCATAAAATGACCCATGCTTAACTTTTTAGGTCCCTTCATCAATTATATATCCATAAAAGCAGTTATTCATTCCCTTCCCATCCACCCAGGTGAACATTGTGCATCCATCCACACATTCCCCACCTCAATCCACTTGTTAGTCCGTCCCATCACTATCCACCTAACCGCGAATTCCACGTGCTGAAATTTGAGCACCATGCGTGATGAATCAGAAGTAATCAGCACCATGATTACCACTGATAAATGTGGGAATGTTTTAATTTACTTACAGGGCTACAAACTGTTAGTAAATCGGCACTGCACTTGTAGGAGTATTCTGAGTTCCAGTACCGTCCCTTGTTGACGCTTGGTGCGCTGAATTTGGGCGATGTGAGCACCCGGATGACATTCGTACCGCTAGCCGAAGAGGCCCCACCCAAAAGTTGAATGAAAGCGATGGCGTTTGGGCACAGCTACAACCTCTTCAGTCAGAGTCACTTTTGCTATGTGGTCGTTACAATACGCGCCCGCTACCTAGCCCGCCTGACTCAGGGCTCTGATCTGCAGGTAAGTGGTGGTGATGATGATTTAGGTCCTACTGGTTGAATATAAGTAAGGGGTTTGAAGGNTGGTCGTTACAATACGCGCCCGCTACCTAGCCCGCCTGACTCAGGGCTCTGATCTGCAGGTAAGTGGTGGTGATAGGGCTCTGATCTGCAGGTAAGTGGTGGTGATGATGATTTAGGTCCTACTGCTTGAATATAAGTAAGGGGTTTGAAGGCATTAAGGTTAGGTCAAAGGAAGAAAGGGTGTGCTCGTCTTTAGCATGTGACATGGGTCATTGGTCATTTTGAACTGAGTTGCTTGCTGTGGTCAAGGAACTCAACGTGAAATGTGGAATGAGTCCAGCTAATGCAAATACCGTTCTGTTTCTGTAGAATTTTTAGTGCATACCATTATAGTGCCATTAACTTGGGCGATTGAATTGAAGCCATTCTATGGATATTGTAGAAGCCAGTGGAGAGTCCGTGTCACCAGAGTGGACTGAGCATGGAAGTGGCCTCTGATGATATCTTCCAGGCTCCTTGCATTATATCCACAGAGGAGGACATAATGGGCCCTTCCATCCCCAAACCATCGGTGAGAATGCTTTCAAATCAGTCTTTTGAAAATGCGAAACAAAGTTAGGCTTTTGATTTATTGGTCTGTAGACTTTGTTGCAAATTGTACTTATCTCCACTAAGCAGTCA
Organism: Taenia saginata; assembly: GCA_001693075.2. Lineage (NCBI taxonomy): Eukaryota > Metazoa > Platyhelminthes > Cestoda > Cyclophyllidea > Taeniidae > Taenia > Taenia saginata. Next base: position 672,378 of record LWMK02000055.1, on the reverse strand, counting down.
GAGATGCTGAGATATACCCAAGCCTTTTACAACAGACAAATAGGAAGAACTTGGTAGTGAGGGCATGTACCTTCTCCTGTTTTACCCTCCTTCACTCTATTTAAATTGGTGCCTCCGTTTAGCTAAGGCACCTCAATGCGTGTTCTCTGTTGGATGTGAACGCAGAAGAGATCTGTTGGTGAATGATGCAAATCGTGCAAAGTGTTTGCTGAGGAAAACGCTCAGTTAAAGGTTTTAAAGGAAGAGGATTGTGCACGCTTTCTTTTGAGCAAAATTTGATCCAACTTTTAAGGTTTGCGTGAATTAACCTGGTTGCATTGGTGCTTTAATGTGTTACCACCTGTTAATCCAGCCTATGTGCAGTCCCGTAACCATCCATTCATCAACTCAACCCCTCTTCACTCATCCTACTTCAATCCCTATCTCTGTATACGGCAGAGGGTCCAATTTGACTGTCGGTTATGCAAAGCTGAGTTGAATAATTTTACCTCCACCACATTGCCAAATGCAATACTTTTTCACTATTTTCCATGCAGCCATGAGTGCAGTTGCTCCTCTCCCACATTTAACGCAATCTTCACACTTTTGGGCTACTTTCACTTCGGTTTGAAAATGCTAGATACAGTTCACCTTAATATCTTACCGAAAGTTGACACCTTCACGGCTGTCACTGCTCTCACTTTTCAAATTCCATTCAAGGGAGCGCCGGCGAAGATTGCGTTCAGAGGTGACTACAACGCCACTAGGTGTGGCCAAGCTATTGAGTCAATATTCGCGGATGGTCCCTTCGCCAATGTCTATCGTCCACGTCTTCGTGGTGACTTTGCTGTAAGTTCCTTGAATGCTCTGCACTAAGTCTTGGTCCAATTTACAACAACATTCGAAGGCTCCCATTTCTACGGGCCACCCTTTCGAATCATTTTAGCACTTTAGTGCTGTGGAGTGCGTAAGGTAAATAGTCAAGGATATTTCGGTGTAGCAGTTCCAGTGCTGTTTGTCGTTTTGGCTGCCGTGTCGGTGTCGCTTTTTGACGAACTAAAATGACCTGCTCTAAATTGAGTAAGGAGAATAATTGAAAAAGTGGTGTTTCGCACTCTTCCATTTCCAAGTGGCATGGAGCAGTCACAACTTGCTGCCGATGGAATTTTCTGGGTGAAATCCAAACATCTTATCATCTACTCCAATCGCATTCCTTACTTGAGTGTATGCAACCTTGACGACACAATCACCTTAGACTCTAGCTTTTAAATACAGCAAGTAGACGGACCCAACAATGTCAATGTTGCCTAAGGAAATGAAAGATGTGCACACTTGGCTCAATGGAAGCACTCTTATCCTTTCAACAACCCGCTTTTGTTATTTTCTTGATTTATACGGCTTTCTAGCTTATTTAATTCTTTTATAGGCAATTGACAAGTTGAGGGAGATTGTCACCTCTTTCAAGAAAGCAAATCACTCAGCCAAAGTGACTCGAACGGAATTCGTCACTGCAATTGACAACTTCTTCGCGAGTGACTAGACAACTGTGAGTCTACCACGTAACAGTGGACCTCTATTCATCAGTGATATCATAATTTATTTTGTTTTTTTTTGTGTTTGTTGTGTTAAAATAGTAGCGGTGGACAATTCCGAAGTATAGTAGCGTCCTAATGCCGTAAACTGATGGGGTCTTGGCATCATTGCACAGTGTCTTTCTTTATTCTCAAGTCGTTTTAGATTATTAAAGAGTTTATAAACGGTCAGGCATCTAAATGCGAATTTTCGTTTAGCACAAAATCCAAACTAGACCAGTCCTATCTATCTATCTATCTATCTATCTATCTATCTATCTATCTATCTATCTATCTATCTATCTATCTATCTATCTATCTATCTATCTATCTATCTATCTATCTATCTATCTATCTATCTATCTATCTATCTATCTATCTATCTATCTATCTATCTATCTATCTATCTATCTATCTATCTATCTATCTATCTATCTATCTATCTATCTATCTATCTATCTATCTATCTATCTATCTATCTATCTATCTATCTATCTATCTATCTATCTATCTATCTATCTATCTATCTATCTATCTATCTATCTATCTATCTATCTATCTATCTATCTATCTATCTATCTATCTATCTATCTATCTATCTATCTATCTATCTATCTATCTATCTATCTATCTATCTATCTATCTATCTATCTATCTATCTATCTATCTATCTATCTATCTATCTATCTATCTATCTATCTATCTATCTATCTATCTATCTATCTATCTATCTATCTATCTATCTATCTATCTATCTATCTATCTATCTATCTATCTATCTATCTATCTATCTATCTATCTATCTATCTATCTATCTATCTATCTATCTATCTATCTATCTATCTATCTATCTATCTATCTATCTATCTATCTATCTATCTATCTACCTACCTACCTACCTATCTAACTATCTAACTTACCTCAATGGCAATTAAAAGGCACCTTGGTGTAATTCTTGGGAGATGGAAGATTTCAAACGTCTGTTAATGCCACCCACAGGAAAGCAAATGTTTGTTGCTATCGACTGGTTCACGTGAGGCTGAATGCTCCCTTGTCACGTCTAACACTCCAATGACAATCTGTTTTAGCTTCCTCCAGAGGAGCAGGCGACGTCAGAGGAGAAGTGTCTCCAGGGGTGGATAGTTAAAGGACTGTTGGAGGCCTACGAATTCAAGAATGACAGTGATTGGAGCACGATCATCTTCCTCGGTAATGTAAGTGACGGGAGTTGCCATTGCACTCAATTCATCCTTTACCGGGGCTGTAATGACTTTGGTCCAACGAGCTTAATGGCATGACTTCCACTCTTTATTTGAGTTTAAATGCAGACACATTAGAGTCATCGCCATACCTATCATTGAGTAACCACTCTATCAGTTGCAGTGCACTAAGGCCTTTCCGATTTGAGTGGTTTCAACTTAGCAATTCGGTCAGGCCACAAGGTTCCTCCGTAGATGTCCCACTTCTACTTAATCTTCAATGGATTGGCAGAATTTCTCTAAAGATCTAGATGGGAAATCGGAGGGCTTAGAGACAAAATATTAAGTGTCGAATGATTGTTAGCAATTTCCTAAACATACAAAATTTGGCTGTTTGATTGGTTTAAAGTGGTATTTAAACAAGCTAAGCTAAGGTGGTGAGCAGAGCAATTAATCGGCCACAGCTCGGAGTAGACACCTTCACCTCTCCATGAATGTGAATGCGCGAGGAAATATGAGGTGCAGTACGTGACAGACAGCTGACAGATGGAGGATGGACCAGGTGCGTGGTTGATATTGGCCTTACAGTAATTGGTAGTAGGCTTCAAGTGCAACTCCACGTAGTGTTGGCCATCCAATATAAGCTGTACGGCAGTGCAACAACGATCTTGGAAGCTTCTACAAAACCATGGTAGGTACGTGTTAGTGGATTGTAGGCACCAGAGCAGACATGCAATGGATCCACTTGTGCACACAGTTGCGAACATCAGCAAGGTCACGGGTCTTAAAAAGTGCTGCTATGACCGGTCAGCGGTCTGCTATGTTTAACTTTCTAAAAACCGGCCATTACTCACTCATTCTGTACACATCCTCTTTCCATTCGTTCCGCCCACCATTTTACGAGGCATAGCATCCACTCACGCATGTGTATGGATCCGATGTTAATGCAGGTTTGTTACCCTAAAGGACAACGAATCAGAAGAACAGCACATTGTTAACATTGGGAGTGAATGAAAGCGCGCAAATGGACTTGACCTCCAGCTTCAGCGACCGCTGCTAACTTAGAATCGGAGTGTGGTGACATCGCAATTGAGCAAACATTACACACTAGCTCTCCTTCGAGGCAACATGCCTTCTCTTCACCACTCATTTGTTTTTGATGGTTTTTTTCTACAGCGCCCAGCTTCGGAGCTGTAAGCTTAAGGCTTTTGGGGAGATGACGGTGGGTGGATATTTGTTGAATCACTTGTCATCAAGCAGAGCTAATTTACTGAGCTACTTGGCAAAAATCACTAACTTGCGAGTTTGTCCCAACCTCATTTTTATATTCCACCTCACTGGCACATTCGATGATCAAGTGATGTGGAAGTAAGAACCTCAACGGCCTGGCATTTGAGAAACAGATGACAGTGCATAGGATTACTTTCTATTCAGCCATTCGAATCTAGCTAGAGCTCTGGTTGAGGGCTCACCAGCACTATTTCTGCTATGATGCTGTCAATGTCTTTTTTCTGTGCCCTCAGGTCGGCCGGACTGTGGCCACTTGGTCTACGGGTTATGCTCTTGAGGTGACCGTTCGTATTCCCTCCACAGCACCTGCCATCCGGATGAATATATTGGGTTTCATTTTTGGCATCGCAATTTTCCTAAACACCTTCCTAATGAGCCTCTTTCTTCTCATCGCAAAGTGCTGCAAAAGGCAATGGTAGACTCAGCTGCCTTCACTTCACAGCCTCTTAATGGATTCCTTACCTTCACCAATGACAACATTGATCGCTGACTTTGGTTTGTACTTTAATTAGACTAGTTCCTTTTCCTCTGAGCAATCAACTGTACCCAGAGGGGAAGATTTAACGAAAGTGAATGCGCGGTTGGACAAGCTCTTTACTGCCAACTGGATTTGATGATCGTTTGTCTTGGGGGACAAGCAAGTGGGCAGGATGAAATCGCGAATTCGATAACAAGTTAATTTGTCTGCCTTACATTCATATTGCAGCAAAAAGATCATGAAGCAGTTGTATAAGTCTGAGAGGTGAAGTGAGAAGATCCTGGATGCCATGAGTGTACTAGGTGTGCGATGAATATGGACATGTTCTGTCATCTCATCCGCTCTGACTCAACAGCCACTTTGTCCCAGGACAGACGCCAACTGACTAGCCATCAGTGCAAACAAACCTTCTTCCACTTTCGCGTTTTTTGCCTCCACCATTGTACTTTCCCTGTTCTGAATGAACAATCACTAGCGCTGTATTCCTGGACTGCACAGTAATTGTGGCGCGGTTAGACAAATTCCTCACTCAAAACCTGCAATGCATTATGTCCCTTTCGATGGATTGGTTCCTTACATTCTCTTCACAGAAGATGACAAAGCACTACACCTTACAATATTTTACGATGGCCTTATTCGTCAACCTCATCGCTTGCAAAGAGACCATCCATGTTATTTGGTGACCTTTCTCGTCGAATCAGTGTCATCGCGTGCTTACCTTTCCCAATGGACCGATACTGCCCAGCCATTCCTCGACCTTCCTTCATTTGGCGGTTGCAGTGCTCTGTGTGGTTTTGGGGATGTTCTGCAGGAATGACTTGAAGTACTTTGTGGAACTTTATTACTCGCATGCGAATTGTTGCACCTGTGTGTTAGTCTTCAGGTGCCTTCTTCTCTCGCTGAACCATTGACTAGTTACCTTGGGGACTCCTCCACACTTTCCTCTCCCTCATTTCATGGGATAGTGGCTGAGACAGCCCAATAGAGATGTATTAAGTTCGTTGCCCCAAACTACATGTTTCCAAAGGTGTGAAATCTTCCCAATAAAGTAGAAAAGCATTCCCCACACTTGAGCTAAAATGTCCACAAGTGTTGAGCATCGTCTCCTCTCAGCAATAAAGAGGTGCTCATACACAAGTCGAATTAGACGCTCTGCTTTTGAATGGACAACGTGGCAGCATAAACGGACGTCCAGATTACTTGTACGATGACAAAACCAGAATAGTTTGCCTGTTTTCTTCGAAAGATTTGAAATGAGCACCATTTTTCTTGCCTTAGGAAAGGAGGCAGATGCGTTGGAAGCTGAGGCAGACAACAAGATGAGCTCTGGCATCGGCCAAGCAAGCCACAGGGGATAGGTGGATGACCATCTTTTTGAGATAGTGCAAATGGTCTCTGAAGTCGTTGGATTGAAGTTCAGTCCATTTTAGTGTAGCACAGTGAGTCGAAGCGCACAAACAACTGTACATGCGGGTTTCTAAGGCAGTAATTTCTTGCAATTACAGTGACAGCATATTTTCCTCAAGGCCAGAAGCAGGAATGAAGGTTAACTGGCTTTCACATCTATGCACACTTGTTCACTGAGATGTTGTGTGCACCAAACGCCTAGTTGGGTGGGGTCCAAGAAAGGCTTAACGTTGGGAAACTTTTTTATTCTCCTAGTCCATCAGTCAGAGAGTGATTTACATAAACCAGATTATATGGTAATAAAATTTATTGCAATTTAGGCAAGGTGTGGTGTAACTCCATGGTAATGCAGCTGCTTCATGTGGCGCTGATGGTGAGGAGGGGCAGTTCCTCTTCCGTGGCACTTCATTGCGCTGCCTTGCGTTCAACTAGGCCTGTTCACCGGAAGAACCACTAACCAAATACAGCCTTAGTTATTCACTCTCTCAACGGATGAGGCAGTTAGACAAGAATTCTAACAACGTTGAACCTGCAACCACAAATTTTTCAAATTCAAACAAGACAAGGGACTCCTCCTACCAGGTGGCTTTGCCTCGAAGGGTGGAACTTGATAGCCAGTTCATTCAACAGTGGACAATTAAAAGCACAAAGAAGAGGGGGACAGGTGCAATTCACAACTTCAGGCACACAGAAATGACCCACCACTTGCCCCACTCTCAGTTCGTCTTTCCTCTCATGCGCATTTAGATAACCGGTGGAGATTGCAGCCCTTCTAGATGATAGTAAATTATGATAGTACCTTTTCCATGCTGACAAATCAAGAGGTTGGACTTGGTTTACCAAATGCAGTGCACTTCACAGGAGATCATTCCACACTATCGTGGCATTCGTGCGTCAAGACAAATGTGCAACGAGTCCGCTCTTTCGGTTCAAAATGCTACGATTTTACTTTGTTTCTAGGTCACTTTCAGGCCATTTATTTCATTCCATTCCTCAAGGACAGCGGAAGGCACTTACTTGTACAAAAGCTCCCCATTCCATAGGGAAGATTGAGGATTAAAAGAAAAAGGATTAGATCGAGTTCCTTTAAATCATGTCCAAGCAATTCCATCTCTCAGTTTAATGGGCGTGCGCTAATCCCAACTCTCCTGTCAGCAATGCACAGAATCAAATTTGTGCTTTCTCATTGCTGTTTGCGCCATCAAATCTGCAAGTAACAGCTGCTTGGTCTTGGATTATCTCACATTTCAAGTGTTTTGCATTTGCAATCAAGTACATGCGACGAGCATTCGGGAGACCACTTGTGACGATGTTCGCGTCACTGTCTAGTGCGTGCTAATTCAGGTGACACGTCACATGTCACAAATCTGTCCTTCACCTTCCTCTTTCTTGTGCCACAACACGTGCTACTATAAGTCTTGCAAGCAAACTTTACTCTTGTGGCATTCATCTATGAGTGCAAAGGCGGCTCGATAGACAGTTAATTCATCACCTACAAGCACTTGTCTGCACCGCTACCACGACGTCCCAATCAAGGTGCCTAAATGACGCACAGCCAAGTACAATGTTCTTCTCTCGGTTCCCTAATAGGGTTTAAGTGGCATCATCATCCGCCAGTGCCCGTTTATCCCATATCCAGCCCCTGATCCTTCCCTCTGCATCTCTGCACACATCCTCCTAACCATCAAGCAATGGTCCAAGCAGTCCACTTGCAAGAAGGAGATCACCAAGCAAATGGGATACAAGAAATTAGCAAAATTGACACCTTGGAGACTGTCCTGGGGCACCCACACTGTTTAAATCCTGTCTATCCTTGGCTGAGGCTTCTCTCATAATCCAGTTTGAACTTCTTTATTTTTGTACCACAGCAGATGGGAAAACCATAAGGTCATTGCCTTAATTACATACTCCCTCATTATTTTCCTTCGGTCACTTATGTAAGTTGAAGAGAACATTAAAATCTGCCTATCGTGATGCATTAGCACTCTTTCATGTTGACAGTTGGGGGTTGAATTTGATGTCCTTCATGCACTGGCGTATGATTGTCAGGTGAATGCACTAATTGGGTGTTGTACTTTCCAAGCTGCTTACCACCACCGTGCTAACGCAACGTTTCCATCATCACAACTTGCGTCATTGAGGGTGTTGGTGAACGTCTCGTGCATCTGGATTAGTGCGACCATAAAATGCACTCTGCATTGCAGAGTTGACACTTCTGCTGACAGGTCGTCAAGGCTTGACTTATGGCGACGTGGCGTCACTGTCTGGTTTACCCTACTTTTTAAACAATTTCACTCCCCTTAGACAAAATCCCATTCGTCCTCTTTTGTGTTATAAAAGAGCATCTTATTCTAGCATTAAAATTCTCCCTTACTTTCTTTTTTTGCCTATGAGGCCAAACGTGGCTTAATAAATAATTGCTTCTCTACCAGCAACCATCTGCTAGCTCCACAGGAAATGATCTATACTTAAGTTGATTATCTGCGCTACGAGGCGTTGATGGCGATGAATAACACAACGTCAGAGAAAAAAGTTTGTTTAATGGAATACTACATTGGTTAGTGGATTAAAAAAAAGTATAACTAGCAAAGAGATGCACCAAAGTAACCATTAAGGATCATCACTTAATGTCCCATTAAAGCGAACGACCATGCATAAATTGCTTATGATTTTGCAGTTGTGTATGCAGGAGGATCACGAGGACGTCTACGTATCTCAAGCCGCCCAGTGAAGGGTGTATCCCTGTTCGTGGAAAGAAGAGGATGGCGTTTGGGCACGGCTGCGATCCTCACAGTCTTAGACATCTTATCCACGGAGAAGCTACAATGCATGCCTGCCATCTGACCCGCCTAATTGAAGGGTCTGATCTGCAGGTGAATGGTGGTGATGAATGTCCACCTACTGATTGAATGTGAACAAAGGTTCTAACAGCGTCAAAGCGGAGATACGGAAAGAGCACAGGCAAAACAAATGCCAATTCAATGCAGTAGAATTCCTATTGTGTGGGACAGAGCTATCATCGGACCTTATGAGTAAGCAGTAGAATTCCTATTGTTTGGGACAGAGCTATCATCGGACCTTATGAGTAAACTGGAACCTTCGATTGAATAACTGAGAAAGCTGTGAGCCATTTCCGTTAGCAGGAAGGATTCTGCATAGAGATCACATAAACTTATACCTTCCATGCACCGTCCATCGCATCCAGGCTAATAAAATTTGATTGACTCTTTTTTTATAGCCAGCAGTGCAACACTTGTTGTTGGTTTTAAGAAAAACAAAGAGAATGTGAGCTTTGTGGTGCATATTGACAATGATGTATCACAAGTGTGGCCCAGTCATCCCTTTATATTCGAGAGTACTTGTGTGTTATCAAGCACCATCCAGGCTGCCGATTGGGGAGAATTTGTAGAGGTTGATATACTCACTTTTCTGTTTTACTTTGCCAATCCCTCCCTATAAGCACTTTTTCTTTGGGCTAACAGTTGAATGATGGAGTGAAAGTCGGTTCGGCCGGCCCACTTAGGCTCACTTCAGGCTCCAAAACAAGACTTCTATCCACCTAACAGAAGGGCTCGAATATCAAACGGTTGGCAGAATTCCAAGTAATACTAATGTTATTAAGTGGGGCAATTAATGTAGGCTCTACTTAGCTGCAAGGAAGTGTCTTATCCATCCCATCCAACCTTAAAGCTTAGGGAAAAGCCCTGACTAATGCTCTTGTTAATTATCAAAATTACCAGCATATAATTTATACGGGAAGAAGAAGCTTTCTGGTATCCATCCAGTGACGGCTTAGTGAGCAGCAAAGATCCACCATTATGTTATAATTCCAACATGCAAGAGCAACTGTCTTGATTCATTCGGCTTTCATTAACACCTACCAGGTATCACTAATGCGAAGGCTTTCACAAATGCATCGCAACAGGTCTCAGCAATCGGTTGGGGAAGAACCATCTTCTCCACCGTTTCTTGTAACCCCCAGCCAATTGCAACTTCCACCCAGTAAATCCGTTGTAGCTGAGAAATGTGCTTGGATTTGTATGCAGTCTCATGTGCAGTGGAACAGCTATCGAGGAGCATTCTTTTGTTGTCGCACTTACCTCAACACTTGGGTTAGGTCGACCCTTCGTTTCTTCTTTTTCTTGTTGCTTGTCAATTCACTCAAATGAGGGATGCGCAAAAGCCAGGATGCTGTTGTTGAAGAAGAAGCGAACAAGCGATGCGTTCAGCTCTTGTCGATTCGAGGGCTGTGCGTGTCAAGAATTGCTCGTTAACCCTTCTGAAATTAGACTTTGCAATGCCCATTTGATGCAATCAGTAAAGCTGATGCCATTGAAGAAGGACAAGCATTGCAGATAAAGATGGCAAAGGAGAAGAGGAGGAGGATATTTGGCGTTTTGTTGGTGCCATACCTTACAACAATGCGCACTGAAGACGGGCGTTGAAAACGAAGACCATCTCAAATTCACTTTGGCACCTTCGACTCAGTCAAGATCGCTACCCTTCTAGCACTGAATGTCAGGATAGACATCCTTCAGCTATACAATTCAAGGAGGTTAAATTTATGCCTGTCAGAAGTCAACTGATCTTTAAAGCTATCACACTTGGAGATGGGAAAGCATGTTTTACAGCGGTAACTTTACCGTGTTTAACTAGAAGTTAAATAAAGACAAACCTAAGTGAATGGCACCAAGTTTGGTGCAAAATTTCAAATCACACACAGAATTCAAATTGCATTATTTGACCTAAATCGAGGAAAGAATCACACGCTGGTCAAAGGTCAGAGGAGAGCCTCTACTCATTTCTTAAAATGAGCAAGTAAAGTCATCTTGTAAACACCTGTCCTCAAAATTCTGTCCCAGAGTTGAAGCATCAGGTCGTTGCCGGTGCAGGGAATCACCACATCAAATGGTAATTCGGCCCGCGAAAAATTGATAGTGCTCTCTAGGACGATGTGCACTTTTCTCTCACTCAAGGTGATTCGCATTTTCGTATCTGTACGAGCTTGCTCTTGTTATCCCAGCTCCAATGCCAGCTATGAAGTGCTACCACACCTGAGATGGACAAGGTTCTCAACAGCGAGGAGAACTGAACTGTTAAAACACGAAAGAAGTTTTGCTGTGTCAGGAGCCAAATGCGCTTTTAGGTCCAACTCTGCTTACTTACCTATTTAAGTTGCAAGAAACATTTAATTTTCCGAGAGGAGCCCCCATTTGTTACGAGGGCACTATGCTAACACAAAAGCAGTCCACTCCCCTAAGGAAGCATCACAAGCAGCAAAGCAGGAAAGCACACTTTTAAGAGTTAAGAGGCTTTCTGTGCAGAGATTTGATGCAATTTTAGAGCAGACAACCTAAACAAATCCCCCCTTAAAGTGTGGCTGTCTAGGTCCAGTAGAACCGTGATTTCCGGTGAGATTACCAGTGGGATTGCCACCCTAACATTGCATCATACCTGTTTATTTAGCATCACCGATGGGTAGCCACCGCGGAGTGGTCAGGCAACCATAATCTCTATTCCACATGCTGTGTTCTTTTCTGAACTAGCATGGTTTCGAGCAGAAATAACGGGTGTCATGGACATTTCCATCACTCCCCTGCTTCATGCAAATGACTTGAGTATCAGTAAAACTGGCAATCATATCAGTGGCAATGCAATGACCCGATTTCGGTTCAAGTCTATTAAAATTGAAGTCTTCTGAGACATGATGTGAGTTTAAAAGGTCAAATAGGCAGCTATTGCTCCTCTGCGCTTAACTGAAATGCAAGGTCTTGGATAGATCTAGTCGATGCCCTTACTTTCGCACTGCATACACTGCAAGCACTGTTACAGACTCTTGCGCATCTCACCCTCCTCCTCATCAAAATGGATGTCATTTACAACCATCACCTTTCACCATGCACATTTGTTTCGTGAGGATTAAAGTAGGCAACTTTTGATTTCAAGATGTAGTTTCATGGGCTCGTACACACCTGTGCCTCTGAATGCAGGGATTTGACAGTGTGTACATCTGTGTGCTTGGATATGCATGTTTGTTCGCAGAGGCTTCGCCTTTAGCTAGAAATATGTGAAACCAACAAGTGGATTAACTTTTGCTTTGATCAGATTGACAATGACATTGGCAACAAGTGGTCAAATCCAACAAGTCTCTGTTGTGCCATTCACTGCGTTGTATCACTGTTGCAGCCACTAGCACGACTCCACCGACCCTCTTCACTTGTTTAACATGTTTCGGCAAACCCAAATGTTCATTGTCGGATTCACTCAACGTTCTGCAGAAACATTGGATCGCTCTAGTTGTGTCAAGTAGGTGAGGGAGGTCGCAAAACTTGGCTTGTGCTCGCACATACATTAACTACCTTTTAAAGCCCAAAAGTAGCCTGTGCTACACAATGTGTGCTCTCTGTGATTTGTGTCGTTTGGCTACTTTGATTTACCACGCAATCACTTCATTGGAGTGCGTACTTGTGGGTTATGCGCCTGTCCCCTTCTGACTCAGTCTGATGTGTTCGCATCCTCTGCCATAGTCGTGGCATTTCGCTTGGACCCTTGCAACATCTATGTATCATAGCAACATACAACTATTAATAAGTGCATGTTTTCATAAATACACTTTTAGTGCACAGAATGACAGGCAAGCTATACGACGCTTGCAAGCACTGCAAAAACCTACACACTCAGGTCACTTTGGTGCGTGTTCCTTCATCTAACAGGCATAGCTCACAGTCACCTGAAATAATATCATTTCGGTATCTTCTGCTTCGTAGACCTTTGAGGCACATCACTTGAGTAGAATACAATTAATTGTGGTTACTCTAGTTAAAGTTGTAAATTTAGTTATCGTTGTGCTCATTAATAACTTTTTCTAACTAGAAGAAATGACGTAGTTAGACAAGAGAGTTTGTGGCGCATGGATTGTTAGTGTTGTGTGGGAAGGAATGCGCATAAATTTGATATGAGGCAAAATTAATTGTACAAAGTGAGTTTGAATGTTGCTTGGTTGATATTGATAAGGCTAACACCTATGCCCAAGTGATTCTCCCAATTCAAAGCAGCATGTGATGCTCAAAATGGGGTGTGTGTATGTGTCTTTTGGGTGCGGCAGTGGAGCTACTACGGAACGTAAACAGGAGAGCTGGTCATGGTAAAGTCGTGACCGACAACTGCTTACTTAGGCGTTGCTAGTAGTAACGATGCGACCGAGGTGAAACATTGACTAACCGTGTCTTTGCCTCCGCGACCCTTCAAACCAGAATATATAACTACTACGACCAAAGGGAGGCCAGTGACCGATCTTGAGTCACTTAAGGAAACCGGTGTTTCAACGTCTCCCTATGGACACGTTGATGGTTGGCAGAACCCCCCACTGTGAAATCAGTACCTAAGGCGGACGAAACTCCAGATGTAGTCGAACTGCCATGTGGAGTTAGTGACGCTATGGTCAAGTATCGTATCAATTGCATTGAATTTTGATGACTGGCACTGTTGGCTTGTGGGTGTTTCTGTAAGCACCGACTACGTTGTAATGACCCTGAAAACGACGCTCAGAAGAGGAGAAGGGCTGCCCATTTCGCTTACTGTTACTCGGGCGGCCATGTTGACCTTGGCGCGTTGGCTGGGCCTTGGCTATGCCAGCAGCCCCAGTCTCTCTGTTTGCTGTATATTCGAATTCTGGCTCAGTACTAGACCTTCTTTTGTACTCATGGAAGCCTCAGGGTGCTAAAATGTGATTTTTACGCAAGCAAAACTGACCAGTTTTTTAAAGTGTAAACAAGACCGTCAGCAGATTCCATTCATGCCATCGAAGAAACCCAAAGATGAATCCCAAAAAAGTCAGTTTGATGGAACCAAATCTGCCTGGTTTTTGCAAGTCTCTTCGTATATCTTCCACAGTATTCTGCAGTGTGGAATGCGTGCATGGCCAGTACGCATTAAATTATGTTGAAAGTCTTTTTCCGTTTTGACAAGGAACAACAACTCGGACACTGCTTAGTAGTAAATGATTTTCAATTGTGTCCCCGCACGACACCGTGGGCGACAGTGCGTGATTAGTTGAAATACTCACGAAATACATTCTGTTGTTTGCTTGACTGTAGGTTTTCGTTACTCTCACTTTGGTGGCAAAAGCACCTCCGCCAGGTGGACGGGCGAAAGCCTTAACACATGTCTACCACACACTTTCGATTTTGTTTATCACTTCCATTCCATACAGGTCGGATTATTAAATGCTGTTTATTTAACTGACAGCTTTTGNGAAATACTCACGAAATACATTCTGTTGTTTGCTTGACTGTAGGTTTTCGTTACTCTCACTTTGGTGGCAAAAGCACCTCCGCCAGGTGGACGGGCGAAAGCCTTAACACATGTCTACCACACACTTTCGATTTTGTTTATCACTTCCATTCCATACAGGTCGGATTATTAAATGCTGTTTATTTAACTGACAGCTTTTGAAATTCATTTAAAAAGTGACCCGAATCACGTGTTTTGGATGAGTTAAACTATCTGTTCGTCTTTTGACCGGTTTCTGATTTAAGGGGCCTGCAAGCTTTACCACGCAACACCTCATTTCCCTTACTACCCGACATATGCATCCAGCTTAGCAAGCTGCTCTCCGAATTCATTGTGAAGGCTAGAATCATTTAATGTCAATGCACTGCGATGTATTCCAGAGCTATGTCGGCAGTGCTTGCCATAATCTACTTGGCACAAGGTATCCGAGCAGAAGAGTTTTTGAGAACTACCATCGGCAATGCATCGAAGGCATGCACAAGTTAACCATTGCAGGAAAAGTAACACCCTTCAACCGCTGAGGACAAACAAGTCCGCTGCTACTACCCGTCGGTGTGTCTAATTCTTCGTCGCATATCACAAAATCCTTGTGTGCAATCTTCTCGCATCTCGTAATATTGCTACTGTAAACGCATGCAAGATGAGTTGCGAATGGTTTGGCAACATGCGAAAATCTTTTCCGGTGTAACTTCAACCACATGGATGTGGTTGTGATAGCAGGCTTTTTAATGCACTTTGCCCAGCTTATAGCTCCTCTGCAGCCTTTGCTAAAAACAGAGCCATTTCGCAGAAGTCCGACTTTTTAGAATAACATCTGCACCGCTCTGCAATGACCGACTTCCTACTTAGGTGGGAATCCACACTCACACGCAATTTACGGAGTCAAATGATAGTGGCCGTTCTGTGATTAGGAAAAGAATCCAAACAATTGGCAAAACCAAATCTAAAATTCTTTTTTTAACAGAATTTCGGGAGGTTGATGATGCTTCCTCTGGGGTCAGCTTAGTGTGCCACACACGCATCCCTGCATTTCAGTAGACGCAACCAAGAATGCAACAATGTACATGTCTGTCCAATGAAGCTGAATAAGTCAAATGCTTGTAATTAACTGGAACATACTGCTTAGGATATATTCGAATTTAGCTGGCTATTTTGCCTTCAATATCGATGTTGCTTCAACTTTTAATCACGGAGAGGTGCGAAACAAAGACTTGATTATGGACAGCAACAAGGAAAAATTGCCAAACATCTCTCCAGACTCTTCGCTACTACCATTGTAACCAAGCGACAGCGACGACGACATCCTTTGATCGGTTTTGAATCAGCGGAGACAGAAGAAGTAACCGTCACCCAAGGTTCAATGTCTCGCCTCACTGATTGGTCTGCTGTGTGCTCATTGAGCCTATAAATGTATATTAAGATTTTAAGGACACAAAAGAGAGTGCTAGATGCCGTGACGAACTTTCTAATGGAGGGCAAAAATCCGGATGATGCTAAAGAATCACCGGACGTCAGTGGTGAAGATAGTTCCTTCGACCACAGTGACGCCATCACCCCTTATTCTTCGCTCAGTTGGGAATTGCTTGACGACATCAATGACAATGCCAGCGGTCGTAAATTGGCTGAGGAAACTGAATCTACTGAGCCAGGCATAATTGCGAGTGGAGGTGAATTTCAAACATCTGGATGTTTAAAATCTTCCAAACAGAAACAATAGCAAGCTCAACAAGAACGTGTGGCTCAACGGAACGAGAAGACAGCAGTCCCTTATGAGGAATTCAAGCAGACCCATCTCCATAGTCGAACGTATCGGTTAGCAAAGAACAGACCAAAGGGGATGCATGATCACCCGCAATGAGGGACACCAAATTAAAATTCTGCACACACGTTAACTTCCCATTTTGCTGGTTTTCGGATGCTATCAGGACAGCTTCGATGAGGAGGACAAATTCTACCGCAAGTACTAGACCTGTGCACAGGGCGTATAACCAACCAGCACAACTCCTGAGGTATTTGCCGAATCTCTGGTTGTATTCACACTTGTGGTAAGCTGGCTTCTACTATTTGTCATGCAACACATCAAGCAAGTTTGCGCTGACAATCATGCGATCCGCTCTGCCTCCTCAGCACACAAGATGCTGCAACGGAAGCTGTTTGCGCTCCACAATTCGGGTCGTATTATCGGCAGTACTAGCTGGACGGACAAAAACTGATTGCCGTAGGCGTTATGGACTAGGTTCCCGGCTGCCTTTCCTCTGCCTGCTTCCTTTACGATCATCAATACACATGCCTCATTTTGGGCGCCTACATTGCATTTTTGTTCATCTCAGCTAACCGCACAATGTTTCATTCTAAAAGCAGTCACGCTGTCAAATAATACAGCCAGGTGACTTGTGTTTCAGGGGCATTGCCTTCTTTTGACACCCCAATCGAACATGCGGACTGGTGGTTCCCTCCTATGCTGACTTCATGCAGTACTATCTGGGGTACTGAATACACTTCTGCACCAAAATGCTCTATAAGGCTCATTTCTCTCCCTCCTACCTCGCCTGCCCTCTGATGCATGTTTGGGTATCCATAGAGCAGTGTAGGCGTCTGCTTGACCAATGCCGGAACAATCGATTCGCGGAAAAGAATGCAGAAAACACATTAACCACACATAATGATAACAACACGCAACTGCGACTTGTAGTCTTCGATGGGCTCAGCCTCCTCGCACAGGCTAGCATGCATTTTGTGCATGTGATCGACACCAGCGTGGCAGTGTTCGTGGTGAGACAGCAGCATGCATCACACTCATTCTCCTCAGGAGTACTAATAGGAGCGAGCGTGTGGATAGTCATGTTCTAGGCGACGCTACCAGTTATTACTGCTGTCACTGGAGTAATTAAGA
The DNA here is from genome assembly GCA_001693075.2 of Taenia saginata. NCBI lineage: Eukaryota > Metazoa > Platyhelminthes > Cestoda > Cyclophyllidea > Taeniidae > Taenia > Taenia saginata. Next base: position 655,269 of record LWMK02000055.1, on the reverse strand, counting down.
GGCACTTTCCATCGGAACGAGGTTTCTCGATCGGTCTCATTTTGCAACCGGATGGCGTGTCAATTTAAATAGTGGCTGCACCCACTCCATTTCAGCACAAATCACCGTTGTGTTTTGAAGCCTTTCTAGGCAACATAAAGGTAAATTTGGCTAAATTTGTGTGCTATTGTCTTTAAAGTGGTAGAAAAGAACGGACAGTGCCCATTCATGTAGTCGGTCGCGAGAGGCTGTTTGACCACCACCACACGCGTAAATTTGACGCTACGAGCAGTTGTATTGGTGTCCCACTGGCGAAGGCAGGAAAGGCAGCGCAGTTCGTGGTATTAATTGCATCCAAGAAGAATCAACACGCACGCCTTCGTCCATTCTTTCGTTCATACGCCTACGCATTCATGCATCCCTTCCTGATAAACACACGACAGTGCCTTTGCCATTGAGCTCATTTTAATCACCAACAGACCAATTGAATCCCGCCCTTCTTGCCAGTGGTTGTCGAGAGTGAACACGCACAAGCATGAAGGAACGGTGAGTAAGGCAGAATACCCCTTTGTCCTCCATGCAAGGTTAATTTTGTCAGTGATGTTTGTGCTTCACAATGTACGCTTGTACGGATTACTTCAGGCACCTTGTGAAGGACAAATTTATTTAAACCACTTTGTGCATCTCGAATGCTATATTATTGCCTGATAGACGCCTCAATTTCGACTAGACACGCAAGCAACCACTGAGATATTCATGTTCCAAATATGACCACTTATAAGGTTTTATTCCATTCGTCTCTTTGTTGGCTAGGTCTCAGCGACAAACTTAGTCAGGACAGCCTCTATTTAAAAGTCCCTTCTTCACCAGTCAAGTCTCCTTGACAGGCTTCACTGGTGCCAACTGCTCCACTGCTTGCACTGCAGCTACTACTATTGCTCCAAGTAGTTCGATGCTGAATATCTACCGTTATGCCAGCAAAGATGTCATACCGAATCCGATGAAGTCCTTGCAACAAGAAGATCCAGTCTGTACAACGGTGAGCCATCTCCTCTTTCCACTTTCCATCAGTATTAATTCAATATAACAAGCATTCAATTCAAGGCTCATCTGATGTGATCGTCCACACTACATCAGACGCCTCCATATCCAACCGTTCATCCATTTATCTAGTGTTTTTCTACAACTCCCATGATTTGTGCATGGGGTTGGAGTTCATTCTTCTCCCCACTCTCATTCGTTAAGCTTTTAGTTTCCTTACAAGTAATCCGAAAAATTATGTCTTTTGGAATTCTCTAATATCTAAGCTGGAAAGGAGACTTTGACAGAGAGTCGGGCCACCTCAATCGCGCTCATTCATNTGCCTTTTTATTTATTTACTAATCTATTTATTTATTTACAACTTCAAAAGAATGCTGACACTGAAAGAGTTTGGCGGGTGCTATAGCGACCCTCTTGTGGCTGTAATGCAGTGCTGAAACAAAGGCAGAGAAAGATCAAAGTTGCTTGTTCTAAAGGGTCAGAGCACACTCGCCCTATTTACCCACTCATCGGGAAAGATCTAATCGAAGAGATCTTGTGAAGTAATTTGTGTATTGAAATAGGATATGAGAGCACAGTACCTCACAGTGCCCACATCTGCTTTGACAGATGGGTAACTCAGTGCCAGCCCTACATTTTCACACTGTCACATGCTTGTAGAGTGACAAGTTGACAGATTTGCTGCCTTTGCGATAGAAGGATCAAATGTTCTCGCAATGAGTACTTCCAGATTCCTGTGCTCATTGTTTAACACTAACTCAACTTACTATCTATCATGCAACATCATCTTGCAGCTTAAAAGGGACTTTCGGTAGTTTCGTTGCAACAGACATTGCAAAGTGATGATTAACTAGACATGAGAAAAGTGCCTCTGCCTTCTAAGTAGTCGATGGAAATGCAAGTTGGCAGTGTGAAATAGGAATCGGAAGAGCTAAAATAGACGCAAGAATTCAATTTAAGCTGTAGAATCGTATGCTATAGCATCGTGAATTACAACTTCGGTGTTGGTTGCTAAAATGTTAGACTCGCGCGGAACCGCTAGGGGACTGTAGAGAAGAAACGTTTGGTGTGGCGAGCTTCGCACTTGTTTTGTGACAGCATATTTTGCACACAAATTTGACAGACAGGTAGGCAGATGAGCCTCGGTGTTCACCACCTCCGGGTTGTGGCTACTCGCCTAGTGAGACTGTCGCTGTGCATTTTCATTCAGGAAACCGAAGTGTACCGCAATTTAGGGCACAGAGGAGACGAAGTTGCAATTCAGCTGTTAATGACAAAACACCTTTTGTTTTCTCTATTTTGATTCCAAATTAAGTAACCAAAAGGCCATTGACGAAACCATGCACAAGAAAAATTTTGCTTGGCTAGCTTTCCCAACGTGCAAGGTTCGAAAGAATTCTCGTTATAACCTCTTTCCTTACACCTGGACTAATCACCGCTTCTGTGTAGTGTAGTAGAAAGAGAAAATAAAGCAAAATTGGTCATAACAAGACATCGATTAACAGTCGCCGCCTTTGTATCCACTCCCAGAGTTCTGACGGAGAGTCGGACCATCTCAATTGCCCTCATTCATTGCTGGTATATGATTACCCCGACAGTGACGGTGGAGCTTCCACAACAATTCGACCCAGTGACTGAGGCACCACTGGCAAGACTTCCTCCTCAGGTTACGTTATGCAGCCTATTCGAAGACATTCTGCATATTCTAACACTATTCCATGCATTTTTTCGTCTGTACTGTAAGTGCTAGATAAAAGCTTATCCTTTTGATGCAGGCGCCTCCAGCCTCTCTATCCACAGACTGAGTTTCTGCTCTGCTGGGTGGCGTTTGGTCCATTGAAATAGCCTCCTACAGTAATGCGGTTCATTACGACGGCTGAAGGAATAGGCGAACTACTGCCCACCCCATCAATGCCTTTAAACCTGTTTAAGCTGACAGGTTTTACCTTATAAAATGCTTGCCAAAACAAGCTTTCTTTGCGATATTTCCGCTTTCATTTCACAAGTTTTCAATACCTGAAGAAAAGAAGAGCAACTCATTAAACTTTGTAATCCAGCCCGCCTCAGGAGAATGAGTTGTGGCCTAAGCAAAAGAATTAGAAAGTGTTTGCAGACCCAAAATTTGAGCATTAGGTCCCACCGATGTCAAGTGCTTGTTAAATCGTTCTTTTTGGTGTGTATTTTTGAATTTACTTGGCATTTGCTGGACCTATTGCGATGTTATGCTTCCAAATTCGAGGTCCTAACTGGGAGAGGTGCAAGACCATTTCCTCTATGAACCCTTTTTTAATGCATGGGCGTTGCCTTAATTTGTTAAGACATGCTTGCCATATGCCGCACTGAATCATCATCTCTTGCTTTAATTGTCCCTTCGCAATTGTTATTGTCCATGATATTGAGAGCCCGCTGCCGTCCAGATGACCGCTGAGCAGTCTTGAAGTTGTGGTCATTCCCATGACCGCCTTGGACAATGACATTTTGGCGTTTTGGCTGCATCGAATGTCGAATTCAACCCAACCTCTTTTATCTATAAGCTTGAAGAATAAAGGACAAATAAAAATGCACTTGGGCAGCCTTTTAAAATTATGGACAACCTGTGGTAAAACAATGAGCAAATCAAGGATGGAGGAGACACATATGCGTGAGTTTCTCTCTCCTCAATTTACAATGAACGAAACAAATTTACTCAAATTCTGCGCTTATCGTTACAAAAAGAAGGCCTATAAATACCTAGTATTGTTTTGGTTGTACCTCAAATGAGTTTGCGTTTGGTTGACTCGGCCTTTGACCACGCAGGCAAGTCAGCTACTGTAAATGCTATTTCTGCTATTCGGCAAGGCGTTTGGCTATTTGTACAAGCTTCAAGATTTTCCAAATTTTGCGCCCATCACTACTTACCTTAACACTGAGAACTCTCACTACTTAGGGGAAGACAATGAGGATTAATAAGTTTCATTGCCCGAAAAAAACGCCTATCATTGGCTCGCTTACTGCAGCAAGCATTGGCATCCTTCTTAAACCTCTCCAGTTTTCTTTATTTCCTTTTCCCGTTTCGACCTCTGTGTTGACATAGCATCTAGTATTGTACGAAATCAAATTTTGCAACCACTTTGAGAATCAGTGACGTCAACTCAATAGTCAGGTTGGCATGAAAATTGTTCGCATATCATCCAAACGGCGTGCTGGTTAAAACCTGAAATACACGGAATTGTTAGATCACCCAGGACGCATCAAACGAAAGCAACAGCTTTTAAATGCAAAGCACTGGCGGATGGCACTTACAGAGTGGACGTATTGGTTGATTTCGAGGAAAGGAGAGCAAGGTGGGGACTGAGGGTGACCTTCTTGGCATTCTTGCACTGACGGCTTATAAAGTGGCAATGGAATGTCATTCCGACTCCCGTTTTTTTCGCCTCGGACTTAATTCACTTGAATCAGCCAGGCTATTTAGTTGAGACCATTATATATTGGCATCAAGTAAAAGTAGAGGCATTGGAAAACACCTTAAGCCAAAGGTGGATTAAAGAAGATGTGCTTTATAATAAATGGAATCGACTTTATGCAGGGTCAGGCAAACATATGACATTGAGGTAGTAGTGTTATCTGGTGACATTGATAGTAGCTTAAGTGAGGCGCCTTTTCCAAAATTTGCTAACAAATCGTGGAGGTGCTCATGTCACTTAAGAGCCACTCCTGTTCCCTAAGTAGCTTTTAACCTCACAAAAAAATAAAAACGTGTTTGTGTGTGTATGAGGAAGGACTAACTAGGTAACAGCGGTTACAATTGGCATGCCAAATAAGCTTTTCCATGCTCTACTGCAAGCTGGTCATTGCAGGAATTGGGCCGCGAATTTGACGCGATCGGCTCGGTACCGTGGTTTATAAAACATGTTGAATTCATGATCGAAAGCGCAGTCATCGAAGAGGAGGAGTGGTGTCGCAAATGGGAGGGCAATTTTCTGTGACACATTTGGGTTGCAGTGAATGATCTCGATGTCCGTAATGCCTTCTAAAGCCTGCAGCTTTGTGGGAGGAGAGAGGACTGGTTGGATGTGGGCATTCTATACTGTGGCATGGTGCACGGAAGAGGGTGATCAGTGGTTATGCTTGTTAAGGACGAAATTAGCCTGCTGTGCAAGGTATGCTCAGAAAAGTCGATTAGACTGGCAAAGGGGATTATCAAATCGTATCTCGCAGCATTAGTTTGAAGTCGAGATCCTTCGCATAAGTGCTCTTCGTTGCCTGTGCTAGCAGCGTTCTAAGATTAAACCTCATTTGAATCTGAGGAGACAATGGACTCATTGTGAACACTTCACCACCTTTACTTCCTGCTTGTGCTGTAACTCACTACGGTGTTTCCTTGTTTAGCCTGGTTCCGAAATTTCAGGCACCATCGTCAACTCCAGACCCACTATGAGGCAGCGCACACAGGCACGTTCAATCTACTGCCTCGCACCACCACTGTCGATCATCTTACATGCAAATTCGCTGTGCTTTTGACGTGTTTGAATGAAATGTTAGTAGCGCCTTTCTTTAAGCAGAGATTGCGAAAAAATGAATTCGTAATCATCTGCTATAGAAATGTGGCGATTGGCCTGCATTAGGTGCAGAGACACCTTTTGCGTTTTTGTTGCCTTGAAAGTCATAGAATCACTGAACATGATGGGAAGTTTCCCTTTATTCATTTGTAAAAGTCCTATTTAAATGAGGATTCCAAAAACGAATGTAGTCAATACAACCTATCTTCAAAAACGACATAATCGTGTATGGCTCCTGATCTTTAAAGCCTGCAAAATCAAGGCCATGAAAATGAGGGCAAAACATTAGTTTTCCTTTGCAGAGAAGCAAATTTAGTCGAGTGAATGCCTATATTGAAAGACGAGTACATTATGATTTCGTGGATTTACAGCCAGTAGGTGGGTTTACATCCCTTTGCGATTAGGTTGGAGCAAGTTAACCACAAAACCACAATATTTCTTGGCATAATTTTAGATGGCCTCTGTCTGACCTGAACCCTCTTCTACCTCGATAGTACTAAAATATTGTAAGTGGTAGGCGAGCGTATCAATTTAATGAAAAAACTATTTCCGTAGCTATAATGTGCTTGCATCCTCCTCACAGGCGGAGCCATAATCTCCGGATGCAAACATTGTCATAAACCTGACTGCTGCGAGACAACTAAGAAGCTGCTCTCTGCTGCAGAGGATGACACCTATTTGACAATGTTCCCCTTGTCTTTCTAAGGCGAGAATACAGTTAACGAAAAAGCAGAGTGGAACCAAATGTCTATCCCAAAACAGATTTATTTTGAGCCATTTACGTCATTTATGATATTCATATTTAAGGCTAGAAGTAGGAGTTAAATAATCCATCAAATTAAATTTTGACAGTTTGGTAGTGGCGCCATATTCTGATGAGCCAGGAGCACAGTATTGTACCTACTTTGCTGACGGTTAGAGAAGCTTGTAGATCTAAGCTCACCATCTAGTGGATTGTAAGAAAAAACAACATTGTGCCTTTGGATGTCACGAGAGGAGCTGGCTTAAATCCGAGCCTTCAGACTGGTAGGTAAGATATCGGGCTCGAAATGCAGTGATCCCCACAGCAGAGGTCGTTGCGACTGCCATCCATTTTATCCTGATCTCGAGAAGGGCCTCTTCGGTTGGCGGCACGGAAGTCATCTGAGTGCTTGCGCCGCCCAAATTTAGCGGAAATTCGGGTTGCCCCGCACGGAATATGGCAGAGCCGCAAGCAGTTTTTGTCCGTGCAAGTGCTTCACGACAGCCTCCCATTTATGGTGATAAGCAATAAGATTTTGATTAATTCAGCTCAGCTGGCCCCTTCTCACCCGTGAAGGCGGACTTATAAACGCTGTCTGGCACGGAAAACAGGTTCCATCCAATCATTGCTCCAAATGAGGCTTGGGTTAGGCCTAGCTTTGCTGGCAGCTTGTGATTGGAAAGTCCAACGCTGTTACATGGCATTACAAAGGTAGAAGTAAAACACATGCTTCAGTTGGTTATATTGGCAAGCATGTTGCTGAAACTTTTCCACTGATGGCATGGAAGATATGTGGTGACTAGACGATGGTGTTGGGTGAGAACTTGAAGATGAATCCAATCAGTAGTTAAGCTGCTGTCATCCATTTCCTAGATTGGAGCCCTTTGACCGCGGCGTGTAGCTCTACTCGGCCTCTCTGTGCTCTGCACTCCGACTAGTGGTGGTAACGCAGATCCGATGGCATCAGCAGAGTCAATCTGTCTCCTCCCAACTGAGCTGTGCCTTCCACTTACCTCACATTGGTGCAGGCAAAACCTTTACTGACATTGAACCAGTAGAGTGTCTTTTCTCACCAGCACCCACAATCAAGTCGAAGCCTTCGGTTAGGTGGACCATTTGGAGAGCGTTCATTGTTGCCGTGAGAGTAGAGAGCAGAAGCGTGTCCAAACGTCGTCTACTGCCTTTCATCATGTAGTGTTATTTCCTAGATGGTTTGAGAGGGAAGGAATGGGAGCAGTGCTAATTTGAACAAACCATCTGTTTTGCCTAGTTTGCCATTAATCTTGACAAGACTTGACCCTCATCATGGCAATTTCACTTTGCATCAGGGTCTGGTGCATAGTTCAAGCAAATTGGTTGGCACCAATGATCCCGTCGCCGACCATTGAACAAACCATCATCCACGGTCCCTTCAAGTAGCGTGGATGAATATTTTGAAAGATGAGGTGAGCTGTGAAAGTAGAGGAGGTGTTGCTGGGGCACAGGAATAAGAAAGTGCGGGAGCTGACACGGGAGATTCAAAGTACGACTAATCAGACACACAATCACCTCAAGTGGATTCTTTGCTTGCCAGCTCGTGTGCTACAATCCTGTCCAAAATACAGTTCAAAAGCGGAATAGTCCAGAGGCTATAAACTTCACACACAAGTGCGATGCTGCAGACAGCATCAGAAGGGACGCCAATGGAAGTTCATCCGAAGTGCAGTGTTTGACAAGTGGACTCATGGGAGTCGGTTTGTGTCCAGACTTGTCCACAACACCACACATCCACGCAATGCCTCCATCGAAACCCAACACAGATTTTGCTGACAATGCATTGCACCTTCCCAACGAAGCGGCAAAATTGCAACAGTTTGTCCACCAAACGGAGAACTTTTCTTTCCCTTCGTCCACACTGCTATTGATGCCTCAATGTTATGTCACATCGTACGTGGCATTTGCTCATGATGGATTGCAGGTGAGTGCCTCAAAGTTCTCTCTCTTCCAATACACTGACTGGTGCGGTCGTTCAAGCACTTGGATTCTTCAGCGAAGCTACTCCACACAACAATCCAAGCGCATAGATGCCTCAAGACAGTCCTATGTCTCGTTTCGGCCTTGGCAGCCAACGTGCTGCATGTGGCATACATGGATGAATTGATGAGTAAATGGGCACTAGATGGATGTGTGGATGTATGGGTAGATGGGTGGGGCAATAATCTAGTTCACAAGTGGATTTGATTGACCCTCTCCTCCTTGTCATGTTGGCTCACATTGCATCGGTGTCTCGTGTAAGCACCTCGATCCACCCATTGAAGGTCAAAATAAAGGGACTGTAATCCATCCCTTTAAGCCAGGTTCTTTCATCAATTGTGCACAATTCCCCCTTCAAAACAAGTGGATAGCGCAACCTCTTAATGTCTCTTTCCTAGCTTTGGCGAAGTGGAGTGTAGATAAAGACTCTTTGATCGGAGCTTGTTAAATACCAAATTGAATAGCAGCATTTGAAACAAAAGCGGACCTGCCGCACACAATTGCCTTGACACACGAAGGCCACAACGAGGTGCAATGCTACACCTCCATGGACCAATGCTTTCGGTGATATTGTTTTGGCATAAAAGTTGAGTGCAAAACAGCTTTTGTGATTTTACTTTAATCTAGAAAGCCACCGTTCTACGAGGGGATGTAAAATGATTTTGATTTTGCTGCAGCCTGATTGGCAGTTCCCTGCTCTGTGACATTGATGTCGAGCAGCAATCTTACCTGATCAAATAATCTTGTAGGTGAGCTGTCAGCAAATGCCATCTCTCCCACTTATTTTTGCTTTAAAATAATCGTATGCAGTTGAGAAATGGAAGAGTTTGAATGAATGAAATATCTGACGGTGGTTTTAATGCTAAGTAATCCCTTGTACTAAAGCAACACATTTCTTACGTGTGTAATCGCCTCTGAACGCCGAACAACCAGGAGGACGTGCAAGTGTGAATGGGAGTGGTAAGCTGTCAACACTAATTCCAGCTTACTGCCTGGAGGGAGGCATTGTGTTAGTGTGACCTGCAGGACTTATCGGCTTGTCAGTGTGCATGGGTTACTGCTTGGGCCCTTGGAATCACTGCATGGCTCTAATAAAGCTCATGGGGAGGCCAAGTGTAATCCAAACCACATTACCCGTACAATATGAAGTCGTTGTCATAAAGGACAAAGCCGTGGATCTAGATCATCGAATTATTCAGTTTTGCTAAAACGCATGTGACATACTTTGCCACAACAAATAAACTAGACTAGATTGCAAAGAACTTCACCTTTGCAACTGCGCAGGCATTCTGGTATCTAACCAATGTCTGCGAAGATTTAATGTGGACAAATTGGTCACCACTGCTGTGACAACCTCTTCGCGAACACACCAGTAGACAGAAGTTGCTTTAAGAGCTGCAGCTAGTCGAGAAGAACTGTAAAATGAGCAGCAAACCACGTGATCTCCTTCATTTCTGTAATCTAAATCAGCACCTTATCCACAAAGTTGGTGCATCCATTCCATTGATTAATCCTTGCTGAAATTCGAAGTCAAATTTTTGCATAATTTAAAGACTGCAATGCTAATCTCAAAGCCTCTGCCACTTAATGGTTTGCTTTTTCGGTTTTTTGTTTAAGCGAGTGGATTGATGTCTCAAGGTCAGCCCTCGCAATAGCCAGCACACGAGTTGGGGCGTCACCGGCAGCATGGTGGGAGACGGTATGCTCATTTCTACCTTCTGTGCCTCTAACTTAATCAACGAGCAGCTAGGCTAGGCCTAGATTTGTTCGACACCCTAAGTATTTTTGTGATAATATTCGTATAAGTGAAAATTATGGCATTTAGAGCATAGTATTAGACATGCTTATGCAATGCCGAGCTTAAAACGCCTAACAAAACATGGTCATGTTAACTTACCTAAGGGCAAAGAGCTTGTCACCTAGAATACTTGGACATATACTGCACATGGTAACTAAGCACTTATTGTCCACCATATCGTTAGTGCTCAACGCTTTTCCTTTTCTAGGAAAGTTGATTTTATCATTTTACATCGGTTTTGTCGCACAACCTCAATCCGACCCATTGTGCTTTACCGACACAATGGAAGAGTTTGAGTTACTAAGTGAGGCGATTGCCAAATATTTGCCACGTCCTATGTACATACTGATACCCACTATGCTGATGAGTCTCAGCCTCATCACCGTACTCGCCGTACTCTACGGGATTAGCATGAATCCTCCTACCAGAGTGAGTTGCTGTTTCCATAACGCCTTGCAGTGTTACATTTGAGTCATTTTTTTGTTCGCAATCAAGTCAGAGATGCTTTCAAACCCAGTCCCATTATACGCCAATAGAGGCCTGACTGAGTGCAAGGTAGCCAGTTGTAACCCATTTCATTCACTTTAAACAAACAGCCCAAATAAAGTAGTCGAGGATGAAATTGGTGCTCAGAAGTCTATGATTTTGTCAGAATACCAGACTACCGTGAAATATTTGCAAGGAAATTCATTTCAGCACAAATAACCTTCACACATCCGTCGCACGTTGTGTAAAATAGTAGTCAAAATTGTAATTTTTATCAAACATAGATGCATTTTTTTACCCGCTTACTTGCCAGTGTCCTTGTGACCTCATTGTTTCCCACATTGCACACAGTATCTGCTCGTAATTGACTGTGAACTCAGTACGTGCACGCTCTCCCTCTTCAAATACACTGACTGGTATGGTCGTTCACACGCCTGGATTCACCAGTGCAGTCACTACACAATCAGTGCGTCTCATTGTGATACGTTAGACAGAAGACATAAGCAGTGGTCTTATTCTTGTTGCCACAAATATTTTAGGGCTTGGAACTTCCTCCTTCGGTAAGAACCTCGCGGCGGGTGCCGCGGTAGTGCTGCAGGTGACCAAAGCAGTAATTACCAGGGAGGTTCCTGCGGACTTGCGAAAAAGCACTCGCATCTTCTTCGGAGCTGTGGACGACATTCGGATGCTAAAGTAGGCGATTACATTGACCTGATCCATTTCGTGTTGCCACAGTGCAGAGAATCGTGAGGAGGAATGCGTGTCCCTTAATAGCTTGTGCGATTACAGTCGTAGATTAGCATCATCTGCGAGGGGCTGCACAATGTCTTATGCACGCTGTAGCTAGCAGCACTCCCAAAATGTGGGCTGATCCCTAACAGAAATGAAAGATGCTGCTAACAGAGACGTAGTGAGTAGCATTGGCGCACTTGTAGAAAGACGAATGCAGAGAAGGTGGAGAGGCTGGCGGTGGCGGTGAGGAATGCGTTGGCGAAGTCGGCACCAGAAGGGATAGTGGTGGGCGCGTTGGAGGATGTGGAGGTGGTGAGTGGTGCCGAGCAGGGTTTCTACGCCTGGTTGGCTGTCAATTACCTCATGGGAATCTTTAGAAAGGTGCGTACAACTCTTGGCATAGATGTGCATTTTATCTATTTGAACAACTCATTTCCCTGTTTATCACCTACCTTCCAAAGCACTAGTTTTATTGTTGATGCAGTTCGCATTCATGCATCTTTACCCATACCCATCCATGTGCACATGCCTCCACGGGTTCCTCGTAATGGTCGATAACAACGAAACACACGGGAAGGGATCAATCAAAGCTGGTTATATTACAGACGGATTGTAGCTTCTCTAGAGGTGTACAACAATCTGATGAATAAGGCTTTGATCCTGACTAATCTTGTAATCTACCACTGAGAGGCATGGACATCCTCCACAGGTTCCAACTCTCCACACCAATGCAGAAGTATCTGTCCATAAAATAGCGCTTGTACGTGTGACCCGGCAAATTCTTCCACGCAGCACCAGTGATTAGCGCTCGTCGTTTACAGCTGTATTTTCCTCACACAATTCAGTTCTTCTGCCTTGTCAATCATGTGCCCTCTTTCGAGCCTTGTACTTTACCTCCGCCTGGCAAGCCTTCACTCACGTGATTGAACGTGCCTTGAGGAAGAGTGAGTTGATTGCTGACAACTACTGGTTAGCACCACTGTTACTGGCATTCCATGGAGCTGGTCAAATAATGAAGGAGGCACCAATGCCAATGGCAATCACCTCTCAAACGCTGACGTGGATCGTGGCAGAATCCATCAGCATTAGTAGGAACAAGACACTGCAATCGCCTTGATTCATACTTAAATAGGCTGTCATCCATCTCTCTGCCATTAGTCAGTCCATTGTTCAATTTCTGTCTGCCAATTTCACAAAATAACTTATGTCCACCTACTTTAGCTCTACCCATCAATCACATATCCACTAGTGCATTTAAATATTCCCTTCCCATCCGTCTGGATGGTAAATGCGCATTCCATATCCACACGCACACCAAGCCCATCAACATCCACTCAAACACGAATTCCACGTGTTGAATAATGAGCACCCTGTCCGATGGATTGAGAGTCATCAAGGCCATGATCGCCACTGACAAATGCGGTACTGTTCTCACTTACTCGCAGAGTGTAAGTTGCTGGCGATTTGGTATTGCACTTGTAGGAGAATGCTCAGTCCCGATTCAGTCCCTTGCCGATGCTCGGTGCACTGAATTTGGACGATGCAAGCACCCAATTGACATTCGTGTTGCCAGCGCAAGAGGCTCTAACCAAGAGTGGGATGAAGGCGATGGCGTTTGGACACAGTTACAACCTCTACAGTCACAGCCACCTTTGTTATGGGGTGGCTACAATACGGGCGCGCTATCTGGCCCGCCTGTCTGAGGGCTCTGATCTCCGAGTGAGTGATGGTGGTGGTTGACTGGCTACTGGTTGAATATGAGTAAAGAGTTTGAGAGTGTCAGCGTAGGATCATTAAAAGAAGGTGCGTGCTCGTATTTAGCATTGGGAATAAGGCATAGGCCATCTCTGGGGACATTGTTAAGTAGGTATGCGAGTCGAGTATTTGTAATACTGCGAATGTGAGAAAGGAGTTGAGTGCACCTGCATGCTGCCGTGAGGGACCTCAAGGTGAAACGCGGAATGGGTAGAGCTAATAGGTATGCCATTCTGTTTCTGTAGAAGTGCTAGTGTCTACCGATGTTATGCTATCAGAGTGGAGGTCTAAATTTCGGTTGCTTTATGGATATTGCAGAAGCCAGTGGCAAGTCCGTGTCATCAGAGTGGACTGAGCATGGAAGTGGCCTCTGATGATGTCTTCCAGGCTCCTTGTGTTACATCAGCTGGAGAGGACATGATGGGACCTTCCATTGCCAAACCATCGGTGAGAAAGCCTACGAATCGGTCTTACTAAAAGATAGAATGCAAGCACTTGCTCTTGAGATCTAATTTGCAATACCCTTTTGTGACTTTGTACTTATCTCCACCGAACCGTTAGAGATGCTGGGGTGTATTCATGCCTATTTGATGCATACAAATGTGTAGAAATTGTGAGTGAGGGAGTGCACACTCCTGATTTACCCCGCTTTACTTAGCAAAGGCATTCAAACGGGGTTCGCATTCATAAGTAATCTCTGTTGCATGCAAGCGCAGAAGAGATCCACACTTCAGTAGTGTAAATCTTGCGAAGAGTACGCTGCGACAAACATTTGGTACAAGGTTTTGATGAAAAAGAGAAAGAAGAAGAAGCGTTGTGCGCACTTACTTAGAAGTGAATTTCATTTCAATCCGCAAGACTTGCTATGAAATACTGTGGGTGCTTTACTGCTGCAGTGTGATGCCACCTGTCAATTCACCCTATTATCAGTTTCGTAACCATCCATCCATCCATCCATCCATCAACTCAACTCAGCCCATTTCCACTCATCCCACTTCCATGTCCATCTGCGCGGACAGCACAGGATTCAATGCGACTGCTGCATCAGCAATGTTGAGTTAGACAAGTTTGCAGCCATGAATGCAGCTACTCTTCTCTCACTACCAATGCATTGTTTACACATCAAAACCACTCCTATCTCAGTTCTGCAATGTTCGATACATTTCGCCATTATATTTTGCCAAAATACGACTCCTTCAAGGCGATCATTGCTATCACTTCTCAAATTTCATTCAAGGGAGCACCGGCGCGGATTGCGTTCAGAGGTGACTACGACGCCATCAGGTGTGGTCGAGAGATCGAGGCGATATTGGCGGATGCCTCCTTTGCTGGTGTCCATCGTCCAAGTGTGCGTGATGACTTTGCAGTAAGTTCCTTGAATACTCTACATCAAGACTTGAGTCCAATTTGCAACAATAATCGAGGGTTCGTTTGGAGGCCCGATGCTGCAGATTCATGGAGGACTAAGGATGTTTTAATATGGTAAATCAACCAGGTGTTCCGATTTTCGAGGACCACACCTTCGCCTCATTCATTTATCAATTCTTGAGTGCTTTAGGGTCATGAGGCGAAAAGACAAGGCTATCTCACGCTAATGCTGCCAGTGTTGTTTTGTTATTTTGGTCCCTGCACCAATTCCTCTCTTGGACATATGAAATGACATGCTCCCACTTGAATTGTAAAAGTAATTCAAAGGCTTTTGCGTACCCAGCCTCGACCAAGTGGCGTGGAGCAGTCACGACTAGCTGCCAATGGAATTTTGTGGCTGGAAATCCAAACACTTTTTATCCTCTCCAACCGCATTTTTGCCTTCAGCAATGATGAATTATTCCAAGCATACAACCTCCACAACGCGATCATCACAAATCTGGTTGTTGAATACAGTGGGTGGACAGAGCCGACAATGTCAATGTTGCCTAAAGAAAGGAAAAATGTGCATACTCGACTTACTAGATGCACGTTCGACCACTCAAAAAGTTTTTTTTTGTCAGCTTATTCGTTTTTTTGTCTTTGTGGTTGATTTGTTCCCCTTTTAGGCGATTCATAAGTTGTGGGAGATTGTCACCTCTTTCAAGAAAGCTAATCACTCAGTCAAAGTGACTCTAACGGAATTCGTCACTGCGATTGACAACTTCTGCATAAGCGACTGGACAAATGTGAGTCTACTTCGTAACCGTAGACTTCCCTTCATCAGTTGCATCACGACTTCTTTTGTTTTTGTGTATAACGTGTGAAATAGTAGCGGCATACCTTTCAGTAATGAAGTGGCATCCCAGGGCTCTAAAGCCATTTGGTCTTGGAAGCAGTGTGCAATGTCCCTTTTTTCTCTGTACGACACACGTACTGCTCACTGAAATGTGCCTTGCCTCAGCGACCACTTTTAGGCGCCTTGGCCTAATTCTCTGAAGACAAGTGTCAACCACAAGAGCGCAGATGTTTGTTGTTATTAACTGGTTCACAGGAGGCTGAATGCTCCCTCTCCGTGCCTAACATTCCAGTGACAATCCATTTTAGCTTCCTCGACAGGAGCAGGCGAAGTCAGGGGAGAGGTGTCTGCAGGGTTGGATAGTGAAGGGACTGTTGGAGGCCTACGGATTCAGGAATGACAGTGATTGGGGCAGGGTCACCTTCCTCGGTGATGTGAGTTCGGCCTTCCTCATTTAAAAGTCATGCATTAGTGATTGGAGTTGTCGTTGCACTCCACCCAACCTCTCCTATGGCTGCCATGTCATTATATCAACTTGGATTCAGACACATTTGAGGCATCACCAAAATTGCTTTTGAGAATCCGATCCCTTCATTGCGGTGGACCAAAGGGTCCCCATTCAAATGATTCCAAGTAGACCGCCTAGCTAGGCCACATGGCTCCTTCATTAATGCTTCCCTTTCACAAGGTCCTTATTTGATTAGCAGATTTTGGTACTCAAATTAACTTGTGTCTGACAACGCCAAAGTACTGCATGAGAAAGGAGGAGGAGCTGATTTGAGGCAAAGGTAGTTAGCGTATAATGGTGGGCGACATCTGTTTCAAAAGCACGATAATTTAGTAGTTCCACTAGCTTAGATAGGTGTTAAAACGAATGGAAGGAGATCTGAGTCAAGGTGGCAAGAGGAGTAGACGTCTTCACCTGTCAATGAATGCAAAGTGAGTGGCAACCTGGCGTGTAAGTACGCGACAGACAGTTGACTTGTAAGGATGGACAAGGCGCGGAAGATCCTTCTTCTCACACCTACAGGACGAGGTTGACTTTAGCTTTACAGTGATTATGCATAGGATGCGACATCCACTCTCAGGAAAATCCCTGCAGAACAATGACGCGTACGTGTTGGTGGATTGCAGGCACCAGAGCAGACATGCAATAGATCCCCAAGC
Source organism: Taenia saginata (assembly GCA_001693075.2). Taxonomy (NCBI): domain Eukaryota; kingdom Metazoa; phylum Platyhelminthes; class Cestoda; order Cyclophyllidea; family Taeniidae; genus Taenia; species Taenia saginata. The sequence continues at coordinate 638,812 of LWMK02000055.1, read as the reverse complement.
GCATAGAGTCGCAAACGGCATTGTAATCATGAACCAAATTAAGAGCTGAGAGAGCCAATTAGTAGGCCGCTGAATGTCTTTAGGAAACCAATTGTTACTCACCCATCGTGTTTCCCACTATCCTGTACACATCTAACTGTTTTACGAGGTACCTCATTTACGCGCTATGTGTACATTTCCATCCACAACATGATGCCATCAAATTGGCCACAATTCAACACAAAATTATCATGACAAAGGTCATCGAATGAAGAGAACAGCACATTACTGACATTGGGAGCGAGTGAGACCGTGCGAACTGGCTTGACCTCCAACAAGCATGCTTCTGCAACCGCCCAGTTCTATACGAACCCGAGCGCAGTGACATTACCATTAGGAAAATATTTCACAATATCTCTCCGTCAAGGCAGAAAGCCATTGTCATGCCATCCCTTTGGCTTTGTTAAATTCATGTGTAGCGTCCTGCTGTGGAGCTGTGAGCTGAAGGCTGATGGGCACGTGGTGGTGGGTGGATTTTGCTGAAATCCTTGTCTTCAAACAAAACTCATATATTGAGTCACTTGGTAAAAACCACTTTTCTGCGGATTTGTTTAAACCTCATTTTTTTTCTTATCTCGTTAAAGTATTTGATAATTAAACGACTGCAAAGCAAGTGTTTCCGCCACCTGGCATTTGAATAAGGAGATGTCTACACCAGAGCCATCAGAAATCCGCTTCAGGCATCGAGTTAGAGTGCTGGTTGAGGGCTCACCAACATTGCTCCTGTTTAGACGTTGTCAGTGCCTCTGTTCTGTACCCTCAGGTCGGTGGGACTGTGGCCAGCTGGTCTACCGGCTACGCTCTTGATGCGACCGCTCGTATTCCCTCCACAGCACCTGCCATTCGGATGAATTTGTTTGGATTCATTATCGGCATTGCCATTTTTCTAAGCACCCTCGCTGTGAGCCTCTTATTTTTTGTTCTGAAATGCTGCAGGAGCCAATTGTAGTCTTTATTACCATTATATTAATCGCCTCTTGTTAAATGACTTGTTGGCATTAATAGCAACATCGAGTGTGGTCGTTTTTATACCTTAATTTGACTGGATTTTGCCTTCCGTGTAAAGAACTGTAAACTCGGAAAAGAAAAGTGGTGGAATTTAGGTATGCAAATACATAATTTCTTTATTGCTTTATAAGTTTAAGGATCATTTATTTTGCGGGGTGAGCAGGTAAGGAGGATGGATTCGTACATTCGACAACAAGTCTACCCTTCTATTATTCCATTCGTTCTTTCATTCCACTGGCTTTCATTCAAATACGAAGACAATTGTATGGGCAGCCGCCTTTACAATGAATTGCCTACAAAGGCACGGGATTTGTTAGGGGCATAGGTAGAAAGGTGGTGAGAGTCAAGTGCTTGCTATGCGTGTCGTAAATACAAACCGACTCAGTCATCCCATTCACCCTTTAACCAGTGTGGCCACTTGTGTCTCCTAATGCTCGCCCTAAAGAAGTGTCTGTCTCAAGAAGCACCTTGACTTTGGGACAGGCACCCGCTAAATGGCCACTTTTGTGTTTTACATTTCTTCCTTTGTACTCCGACTGCACAACTACTAGCACTGAATTTCTAAAGGAAACAAGAAGTCGATTCTGCTTAGTTCGATTGATGTGTCCCCAAAGTTCTCTTCACGAAAGTTGGTGAAGCATCGTATTTTATCACGGCGTGCAGTGACACTATCCGACACCCTCATCGTCTACAAAGAGACCGCCTCTGCTATATAATTACCTTTATCGTCCTTGCAGTGTCGCAACACACACACTATTTACCAACCATTAATGCCTAGCTATTCCTCTACCTCCCTTCATTTGAAGTTTGGAAGTTTTATGTGGCTTCAAATTGCCTTTCTGGAAAAACTCGATGTATCTCATAGCATGCAATAAACTAAATGCATGCGTTAATCTTCGCTCACTTCCTTTTCTCTTTCATAAGGTGGTAGTTGAGATGGTCCGATGAAGGTGTATCGAGGCAGTGTGCCTTGCGCCACATGTTTTTCAAGATGTGAAAGTAGACCAGCATTATGTGAAGCATTCCCCATCTTTTGGCTGACGCCTCTTCAAGTGTTGAGCATCACCTCGTCTCAGCACTGCAAAAGTAACCACGCGCAATTCGAAATACAAAGCCCTTTGCAGATTCTTTCAGTTTACTAAACAATTACTTGCTCACATCAGTTTCTGCAACGTGGTCAACTACTATAAACAGATCTTTTACACATCCGATCCCTTTATGCTAAGACAGCCAATTCGATCCCGACTTCAACATACTCCCGACATGAATAAAGAGCTCTGATGCATGATTATGCGTGCCAATGCATCACCACCTTTGCAATGCCCACGTCAACCCCTGAGGAGATTTCCTGACACGCAAAGCTGGAGGAAGCGCAGTGCTTCACTTCGGAGAGGACTACGAGTCTATTAGCACAGGTGTCTGTAGGGGAGCACGTCCGGACTGCTAAAATGAGGACTAATCTATGAAAATTCAACTCACATTTCCGTAGGCTATAAAGCACGTATCCTTCTCTTGCAGGCAGGTCAGAAGTTCAGACAGGTGACTGGAAGATGCCTGGTCTCAGCTAAGTATTCCACGCAGGATGGTAGGATGACCCATCCCCAAGTCATCTTCACGAGATTGTATGAAGTAGACTCCGTGGTCTTTAGACTGAGGTGGAGTGCTTATTGGGGTCGCACAGTGAGTCGAAGTGCACAATTGACTGCACATTCAGGCGTTCGAAGTGAGTAAGTCCTCGCAATCATAGCAACGCAATGTTTTTCTCAAAGCTGCAAGCAGGAATGCATGTGAACTGACAAGCATTTGCACATACATTTGCACGACGAGATGTTGGGTCTGCCAGACGCCTAGTTCGGTGACGAAGAGGAAAGTTCAACAGTTGAGAAATTTCTATATTCTCCTATTCTTACAAGATAAAAGGCATTTTGGAAACGGCTCATCGATTTGTGGGCAATATGAGGAATATCTCATTGATAGTACACTTACTTCATATTGCATTGATAGTAGAGGACAGTAGTCTACCCACCGCGTTGCCTTGCGCTCTGCTAGGCTAGTTAATGGCGCACGACTCCTGAGCAACCAGAGGGCAATGGTTAAGTAAAAAGTACAAATCGCACCCCAATGGGACTGCTAAAGGCTTCTACCAAATAAGTACAACCTGAAGACTGGGATTTAAGCCCAGGACGCGACCTTCTAGTGTATAGGCCTAAAGTTCACGCATCAACTAGTTAGTTCCAGTTCAAGATGCTCACAGGCTGCGAAATGAGACTTTTCTCCTATAACTTCCCATCGAGCAAGGAAGTGGCAACCGGCATTGATTCCGACTCCGTAGCATGTCTAAAAGAAGGGATAGGAAAGAGGTTTTCTGTGTCTATACGACACTTACAAAGGTCTTGTAGTAGACAAAAGAAATGCTGCGACAAGCACAGTCAACCCAACACATACCACGAAGGAAATCTAATCCAAATATACAGTTAGATTCTCCACCAGTATGAAGAAAAGTATGTTACTGAAGTATTTATGACGGTACGAGCTCCAACTCCTGAGGGAATCACAAGCGTCCATGAGGAGGTTGAAAATTGTCCTCCCGCACTATTGCCTGTATAGCATTGTGATCCAGCAGTTTATCAAAAGCTCCTATAAATAAATAAGTTCAAGTAGTCGATGTATGTGGATGCGCATTACAGCAAAATCAGAGGTGCTATTCAAGAAGCGACTTTACTCACGTAGATGATTGTACGGGATATTGATAAGCAAACTCCATTTCTGCAACTGCGCAGGCAATTCAATGTCAAACCAACAACTGCAAGGCTTTGGCACCGACAACTCGGCCACCACTAATGTAACAGGCATCTCATAGTACAGCAGCGATGCGGAGTCGCTTCCAAGGCTACAAATAGACAAGAATAACCACAAAGCGACACCAAGCCACGTAAGCTCTTTCATCTCTGCAGCTTTATCCTCTGCAGCGGTAGGTCCTAGTATTGCAGGATCGGAGGAGACATGGTTGTTGTAATTGTTTTCGGGAAAGCAAATGACTCAGCTAATAAGAGGAATGCTTTGCACTCACTGTGCCTTTTTGTAAAAGGTGGGGCGCATGAATACTTGTCGTATTGCTTCCAAAGGAGTCCAACAGCTGCTACTCCCAACACTGCTCTAGTCGCTTCGAAGCACTGTATCAGTAACTGTTAAATTAAACCTATGTAGGCGTAAGTATGAGGCAGATAGGTAGTCGGGCTCCATTAAACTTTCAGGAGGACATTCGTATCTGTCTGAGAGCTGTAGCTGGTGATTGGGTGCTAGAGTAGGCAATCCAAGTATCCTAATCTGTTTCATGCAGCTAGAATGCAGTGGTTTATAAGGAGGAATGCGTGTTTAAGTGCTGCTGCTCCAAATGCAATTGAAGAAAATAGCAATGACTATGAGGAGCTGCAACGCGTCTTGTATTCACTGTAGTAGTCTATTAAAACCTTGCTAGCAGTATTCATCATGATGTGGGCCATTTCTTGACAGGAGTGGAAGACACTGCTAACAGAGACGTAGTGAGTAGCATTGGCGCATTTGTAGAAAGACGAATACAGAAGAGGCACAGGCGCTGATAACGGCGATGAGGAATGCCTTGATGAGGTTGGCACGGGAAGGGGTAGTGATGAGCTCGTTGGAGGATGTGAGGGTGGTGCGTGATGCCGAGCAGGTTTTCTACGCCTAAATAGCAGTCAATTGCCTCATGAAAACTTTGAGATGAGTAAAAATTCAAGCGTAGAAGTGCCTTTCATACACTTAAGTGGCTCATTTCCGTATTTGTTACTTATCTTTCAAAACATTCCTCCAGTGTCCATGCAGTCCGCATTCAAACATCCATAACTATGTCCATCCATGTGTTCGTACTTCCACGGGTTCCACCTCATAGTCAATAAAAGCGAAACCAATGAGAAGGGTTCCATCTAAGCTGTATTTAGTGCGGACAGACCCAAAGCTCTTTTAAGGCGCCACTATTCGTCTTAAGTACACTCTTACGGTTTCGGTTTTAATGGCAACAATTTAGAAAATGTCAGTTTGTACTACACTATGCTGTTTGTTCCGCATCCAAGTAGCATATTCGGTAGGTCCAACGTCTCCCCTAGACGACAAAGAGAGCGCATTAAATGTTGACTACTTTCTCAGACCCTCGTCGCACGTAGTGAGCTCATGCATGGCCTTCATCGGTTACTACCTCAAGCAATTGAGGCCGCATGACCAGCAGAATCGTTCTGTGCCTCAAAGCTCGTCTCTTCGCCTTCATACTTCCACTGCGTCTCATAAATGCTCCAAATATAAATTAAAAAAACATTATTAATTTCTATCTAGGAAAAACAGAAGTTAGAATCTAAAAAAGCCGACCCTCATTCCTTTTCCACTAGCTACCAACGGTTGAATGGCTGTTGTCCCCATCACTACGTGACCCTCCGCCGCTAGCACTGCACTGAAGAATCGCATTACTACACCGCTTTTGATTTTTTTGCAATCCGTGCTTGTCTTTGCCTAATTAAAGGATTTGCTCTGTTTCCTCTCCCCTTCCTCTAAATATACATCGAATGGGATCTTCTCCTGGTGTAACAGCTTACAAGTAACGGCACAGAAGGTGGCGATGGAAACCGGTAAGCTGGTACTAAGTACATGGACACAATAGCCTCTATCGTGTTGATTGTTCTAGTGACAATCACATCGAGATCATTTGTCACTATCGGGAGACCAATGTTCTCTGCAAATTAAGGAGAGGAATTTTACCGTCAGCATCATTGCGAAGATAATTGCAACGAGTCGAAGCCACTATTTGTTCCAAGTTCAAACCTATGCTGGAAGAAGGCTTAAGTAGCAGGCAGCTTGACCATTGAAGTACTCATTACCTTTCCCTCAAAAGAGTTTCAAATGCCTAGCTAGAATCAGGAAAACAGTGAGTTGATTGCCAAGTCGCTGGTTACGATGTCAGTGCAATATACTTTGCCTTTCTATGGGAGCACTGAAGAGCATGGGTCTCGCGCGCAGCGTTGAAGGCCAATTAGAAGTAGCAGCGATGCCTGACGTTGTAGGCCGAATGCTACCATTGGCTAATGATTGGTGTCAGCGCTCGGATCACCTCCAGTTGTTTATGAGAAAATTACCACTTGAAATTAATCAAGGCATTTGTACTATATTTGATTCTGACGTTCGGAACGCGTAGAAATGAAACGTAAGCCCTGTCAATCTTTTACTTCATCAGATCTTTGTAATCCTATTTACGCCCGAAATCAGCAAAATATCTTAACAAGCATTCTTTCTCGGTGGCATTAAGGCGATGTTCTTTCATTAAAAATTCAATTACAGGCCGCTGCTGTTTTCTATTTATCAGGTGTATTGTCACCACCAGCGTATATTTTGTCATAATGCATCATGAAGGGGTACGTCTCTAATTTCGGTTTTTAGGTGCGGGTTCTGCGAATACACAACATTGGACTGGATCGTACAACAGTTCAGTGCATAACTTCTACCCTTCATTCCTCTTTACATAAGCTGTTTCCACTTCGCAAATTTTACTTCCCACTTTAGCGCCTGCTTCGTTTACAATGTACTCGCACATTTCGCCTTACATTGGACAGCGTCAATAAAATTGCAGTTTGCTTCTTTTAATTCTTCATGGTGCAGGAATCTTTTCCCCCTCCTCCTCCTTCCTCCTCTTCCTCCTCCTATTTTTCTTCTTCATCTCTCATTTCTCTATCCATCATTTGTTAACCTCCTAGTAATACATTCATGTGCAGCTCTGCACTATGTGGACACATTCTTTCCTAGTACAATATTTGCTATCCTAAAGATAAATCGAAGCAAAACAAATGGAGAATAGCCGATATTTCGACTTTTTTGGTCCATCAAAAGTATGTCTGATGGCAAAATTATTTTCCTTATTGCTTCTGATTTCGACACCAAAATGTGCAGTGGACTGCAACACAAACATCTGATTTTCATCGCTGCTCTGAACGCCTTCTTCCTGCAAGGTGGAAGTTCGCGTGATTGTCCACGATGCTTAGCTCTGGACAGAAGCCACACATGCAGCCGGTCACATTCAGGGTGTTCAGAAGATTATTCACTGATAACCTATCAGTTTCCAACAAGAGGTCAGGCTTCTGAGCGAAACTGTCTCTCACTTATACACTCAGTGACGTGTGATCAATGGTACGATGACTTTAAGGCGTAGAAATATGGAAGTCATTGAACACCCCAACTAGGCGAGGGACGACCGGTTAGGACTACAAAATTGCTGGTTTTCCCCCAAAAGCCCAACTGCACCCGGCATGAAAATGCAACAGCATCAATGATAGGTTTCCCAAGTTAGACAAGACGGTCATAATTCAGCGAAAAATTTGCCCTTTATTTTGACAACTTACCAAGCTAAGCGCCATCAGGAGTCGCGCAAAACTCGAACTTTAAGTAGCAAGTAGTAAGAAGCTCCACCATGCAATTCAGAATATTCAATGCAAAACATAGATGAAGGAATGCGGCCAGCTACCACTTGGTAGTCGAATGCTGGTAGTGAGTCAACCATGAAGAATGAGCCGTGAAGCATAATTCGACAACGGCATCGGGAGAACAAAAGAAGCAGCTCATGGTAGTAAGGGTGGTGAAGTATGTTTGGCGACACAACGATTCTGCCTCTGGTTAGTGGGAGGTGATAAGTACAATTTTGAGCAAAAGACGAGGCGATCGACGCTGAATAGTGCATTAGTGATTACCACTGGAAAACGGTGATGAGTGAATTGTTAATATAACCATAAATCCACGAACTCAAGTCACCAACGTGTGTACTCCAGAACTAAACGATTTAAACAAAAACTTAAAGTCTACATCCAACATTTGGAGCGTAAGATAATGTTGCATACGGAGTTTAAGATACCTTTTTTCATTAGCAAAGCTATCAATAACAAACGTATGATTGACAAAAATGAAAAGAGAGGAGAACGCTTAACTCTAGTAAAACATGGTAAATTATGCACGCTTTTATAACATTGGGACTGTGGCGAATGTGTTGTAGACATGTGACTAGACTACTCATGTTATAGGCTGCCATAAATTTAAAATGACTTCAGCGATTGTTTGTGGGCATCACTGCACAGGATTTATTCACAGAAGATATTTAGACGATTGATGCTTACCATTTTAGTAGCATTTGAGTGCTAATAGCTGCTAACAAACGATTCCTCCTGTTCATTAAACATGCTACAGGAAGATGTTTAAGGCACCTTTGTTGTGATGAGAAGAAACCTCTCTGTGCAAGGCTCACCGAGTGCTCACTTCTCTTGGGTACAACAGTCACTCGAGACCCGCCTTGTATCCTCGCACAATGCACCATGGAACTCCAATTCTACACGTCAAACTAGGCACGTTTCTGCTCCTAATTTGCAGACCATGCTTTTAAACTGAATTAAATCACGGTACGGAAATGGTTTGAACATGTGCTCTTCAGCGCATACTTCCCTATCATTTGTTTAAAACCTTCAAGCAGCTTGTTCCTTACAATAGCATGCAGTTCAGGAGGTATTAAGGGCAGATTGTCTTCACGGCAGTATTTGCATAGGCACGTACAATGCGGCATATGAATGCGAAGCAGAAAGTCATTCACTACAGAATCAGCAACAGCAGATGTGGTTCATAGTCGCTGCCGATTAACTGTGTTTCTTCAGCGTTGTCTTGACCAATAATACACTGCACAATCTCTGGATAATCACACCCATGGGCCTCCTCCGACCGTACTCGACAGTTCATGTCCTCTATATAGGTGGTGCTATCTGATCTTCAAAGCACCCTGACAGCAGCCTGATTGCCTTTTCTTGCTGCTCAATGACGAGGAGTGTCACCTCTGTTGTCAAATGTGTCAGTTTAAGCCCCGTATTTTAATCAGAAGCTCTGTCATTTTGGCTAGTTGCTTGCCGAATCCATTTTGAAGGCTGGAAGCATTGGATACCAATGCAAAGCGGTGTGCTCTAGAGCCATGTCAGCAGTGCTTGCCCCAATTTCACTTGGCATAAGGCGTCCAAGCACATGAGCTCACATGAACACCGGCTACTGTGCACTGAAGGCGTGTGCAAGTTAATCATGGCATTCATCACAACAAACGTAACACTCTCCAACCACAGACGACAAACCAGCCCGCTGCTACCACTCATTTGTTTCTTCCATTCGTTAGTTCACGTCACAAAAAGCATGTCTGCAATCTTCTCACACCTCGTAACATCGCTACTATAAGTACTTGCAAGATGGTTTCAATTGCTTGTTCATCATGCTAAATTTGTAATTTATTTCTTCGATGTGAATTTATCCACACGAGAATGGAAATGAAAGCAGGGCTTCTGCAACCTTTGCCTGGCTTATAACACTTCTACAACCTTTATTCAAAACAGAGCTAGCAATTACGTGTGGAGGGAGAGAAGGCAATAGGGCAATAAGGGATTATGTAATTATTTAACAATAACATGCATAGCAACGGTAATCCCTTCAATGTAAGGCCCCTTGCGAGTGGCGGTATTCTTACAGCGAGTTCCAAAGGCAAAATCACCCGACAATTTCCATTGAGCGAGGATCTGGGCCAAGTATCTGCCCTCCTTACACACATCATGGAAGGGATCAAAGGCCAATGATTGCGCGGTTTGTTCAAGAAGATGGACTTGATCACCCTTTCTTCTCCCCCTTTCATGGCTCGGTGTCCGACATGGCCCGATGAAGGTGTATCGAGGCCGTGTACCTTTCGCCACATGTTTTTCAAGATGTGAAAGTAGACCAGCATTATGTGAAGCATTCCCCATCTTTTGGCTGACGCCTCTTCAAGTGTTGAGCATCACCTCGTCTCAGCACTGCAAAAGTAACCACGCGCAATTCGAAATACAAAGCCCTTTGCAGATTCTTTCAGTTTACTAAACAATTACTTGCTCACATCAGTTTCTGCAACGTGGTCAACTACTATAAACAGATCTTTTACACATCCGATCCCTTTATGCTAAGACAGCCAATTCGATCCCGACTTCAACATACTCCCGACATGAATAAAGAGCTCTGATGCATGATTATACGCCCCGATGCATCACCAACTTTGCAATGCCCACGTCAAACCCTGAGGAGATTTCCTGACACGCAAAGCTGGAGGAAGCGCAGTGCTTCACTTCGGAGAGGACTACGAGTCTATTAGCACAGGTGTCTGTAGGGGAGCACGTCCGGACTGCTAAAATGAGGACTAATCTATGAAAATTCAACTCACATTTCCGTAAGCTATAAAGCACGTATCCTTCTCTTGCAGGCAGGTCAGAAGTTCAGACAGGTGACTGGAAGATGCCTGGTCTCAGCTAAGTATTCCGCGCAGGATGGTAGGATGACCCATCCCCAAGTCATCTTCACGAGATTGTATGAAGTAAACTCCGTGGTCTTTAGACTGAGGTGGAGTGCTTATTGGGGTCGCACAGTGAGTCGAAGTGCACAATTGACTGCACATTCAGGCGTTCGAAGTGAGTAAGTCCTCGCAATCATAGCAACGCAATGTTTTTCTCAAAGCTGCAAGCAGGAATGCATGTGAACTGACAAGCATTTGCACATACATTTGCACGACGAGATGTTGGGTCTGCCAGACGCCTAGTTCGGTGACGAAGAGGAAAGTTCAACAGTTGAGAAATTTNACGCCTGGTTCGGTGACGAAGAGGAAAGTCCAACAGTTGAGAAATTTATATATTCTCCTATTCTACCGAATCATGCGTCATTGCCGTGATCAAGAATGGCTGTAGCATTCACAATAGCGATTGAATCTGCAGCAGATCACTCAGAACCCCTGTTTTAAACAAGCGGTTGAAGAATGTGTTTCAATTTAGTGTTCGTCGTTAGTTAGTTCTGTTGCGAGTTAAACTGGCCCATTTTCCATTCGAACCGGAAAACGAGTGATGTCGATGAAGGCGCCAGACTCTCCATTTCTCCAAATCAGAACATTTTTGACAGCTTCAAAAGGTGGATCAAGTTTACAGGCAACCTGCGTCATAAAATGCTTTGAATGTTCGCCTTTGCATGCTTGAAGTGCTGCTCCATTTTGATTTATCCCTACCAAGCCTATTATAGAGGACGTTGGCAAAGATAGTCACTCGTACTAACTGGATCTCCGGCTACTAAAATCTTGCTCGTTGGCTTGCCACATTTGTCGTGGCATTCCCTGTCACGTCCGTAATCCTACCAGCAGTGCTTTGGTCTCTCCTTCTTATGCGCATAGGAAGCTGATTCGATTGTGTCCAGTATGCTAGCCACATCCGCATTCTAGAATACTAGCCCTGGTTCAGTGGTTATGTAAATATCTTTCCAAGGTTTCAACCCACTGTCCAATGCACCATTAGCAGGTAAATGTAGTTAAGAAACCTGGGCAAATAGGTCAGAAAAAGCAATATTGACGGGCCGATCTTGTCCGAATCTCTCGCCCTGGCCTACAAAGAGGACCAAATCATAGGCCTCGGGTCAGGTGGACGCTGGTATCAGAACTTTGACAGCATGAACCTAAATAGACAGAATCACACCAGTTGTCTTTGCGTACCATCATACCAAGAGTTAAATTGTTCGAGGTGGCCGATTGTTGGCTAACCAAATCATTTAGTTGGACTTGAGCAAATGATGCGATTTCATTCCGTTTGGTTACTAAAGGCACACAAACCCCAAAAATCGTTTACGTGTAGTTTTTTTTTGTAAAAAATTTGTACTAGCTGCATTCAGGGTGTTGTAGAAGATGTGTTGGTTTAACTCTCGGCTTTGGTAAAGAGTTACTCAAACGCTCATTCGTCGTACGTTCTAAGTTGACCATCCCATTGACTATATTGGTAGTCCCAATTCATTCTCTTGCAAATAATTTGATCTGCTCTCATCGTCAAGGAAGTCTTAGGCAGCTACATTATTTTCGAAAAATCTCTAAGGGCACAAAAATCCTTTGAGTATTATTGGGGTCTATGCGCTTTACAAACAAGAAAATGCTTAATTAATCCCTAGATGTGACACGGAGACATGAGTGCGTGATGATGAGAATTCCCATGCAATCTTCAATAGTCGCAAGTTGTGAAAATCGGTAACAGCTGTAATGCTCATGATCTTGAAGTTCGCTTTGTGGGCAAGAGGTGGGAAAACAATTGTTCAACCTGCTCGTGGATGCACGTGGTTCCGTCCAGGAGTCGGAGCCCAACCCATCATAAATTCTCTACTGTCGTACTTTTCTGCGTACATCCAAGTAAAGGCGTCTCGGAACACCCAACCTCCTAATAGCAAGGAAGGGAAGAGAAGAGGAAGGAAGATCCCTTTACACCGCCAGATGGCGTAATGACGCGAGGCACAAAGCCTTAAAAATAAATAAATTATAAAGAAATAAAACTGCAGTGCTACCAATAATACACTAATAAAATGCAAAAAAATGAGCGCCTAACAATTAAACATCTAGTTTTAGTACAGTTTATTCTATAATACGTGCCTCACGATGGTTTTACACTTTATTTCGGTCTACGAGAAGCCTTTTTTACGATATAGCATACTCCAAATTAAAAAGCAAAATACTATGACCACTGGACATTGTTTATTGCACAACACTCAAGGAAGCATGTATTTAAGGAGCCAAGAGCGAAACAGTATAAAGCGTAAGACATTTACTTGTAAGAAGAATTACATGCTTTCAACAATGCAAGATAGATACGCAACTGTAAATAGGGATGAAGAAAGACATTAACATGGAGAAACTGCATTGTGGAGGGAAACGGTGCAACAATGCGGCAGAGGAGAGAAGTGTATTTATATCAAGGGATCAAACTGCGTAATAGTAAACCAAAGAATAGGAATGGATGCTGTTTCGAGGGGTGCATGGCGCAAACATAGACGTGTGCTAAGCCTTTCTAACAAACGTTCTTCACTGCGCTGCAACAATAATGCTGCTGTGGCTAAGCTTTGCACCTCTTTACAGTGATCTCCATTCTGCAGAGTGGCAACTCACAGCCTTGAGTAGATGGCTGCTTCACATCCACCAAATTGCCAGTCTGTCTGCTCTTACCTCACTTTTCAGCGACTTGGTGATTTGCACTCTCCATACTACGCAAACGGTTCGTTCTGCTGTGTCTTTTCAACGCTTCTTATCCAGCTGAAAACTTAGCCAGGCATTTACAACTAACACATTTACTCTACACTCGATGGTCAAACAAGTTGGATGCAAGCGGTCCTCATGTCGGCATAAACGAAAGTCTTCACATTTTACGCAATTTGTCAATGTTGTCGAGCAACTGCAAATACATTGCGCCCATAGTAGCGCGCCCAGCCATCTCTGAAATCCATAAATAACGTAGACCTTAAAAAGCCTTCCTCATTGGCACACTCATAAAGTGGGAGAGTGGTAGCCTGGCCATGGATTAAGGCAATTTGTCGTCGAAGAGAAGCTTAGAGAAGTAACTGACCAATCGATGTGCCTCTTGTCCTCTCCATGGATCGAGATCCTGCCTTCAAATGCGCTAAGTATTGTTGCTGTGCAACAGGCAAGCTGCACGCAATCCCACGAACTTAAACGTGCTAGGCTACTGCTCATTGCACAGTGCGTCCATTGAATTGGATGACATTAACTAATGAAATGCGCATGACGCAGTGCTCAAGAAGACGCAGTTGAATGAAAAGCACTTCTATTGGGGTAGAGCGGGGGGAGAGAGTAAAGAGGGAAAGGAGTGGTGTAAGTGCATGAGGAACTTGAGGGTGGGTAGAGCGGAAGTCCTTAAAACGTTCACTGTCTAACAACAGCAACTGTCCGCTTCTGACTTCCACAACTGCGGAATACTGGGTGTTGGCGCCACCTCATCCGCCGCACCTCATTTAGCACCATTTCTTTCAATCGGTCCTCTTCCTCCGTGTCGGAGCAGGCAGTCCGTCATCCTAGACACATGGCTGGCGAATCAACGCCACATGCTTCGACGTCTTTTGTGAGTTTAATGGCTTACACTATTCATTTTCTCATCAATGAGCCTTTCCTCCAGCCATAAATTGTCCTCTCCAATCTAAGGAAAGGTAAAGAAGAAGACAAGAAGGATGGTGAGGAAGGAGAGGGGAGAACACAGGCGGCAGGCAAAGACAAATTGTGTGAGAAGTGGGTGAGTGACGGAGTGGAAAGTAGAACTCAATCAACCAGCCTGCCAGCCGACCAATGCAACAAACAAACGGTCAGAGGAGAGCTTACTGTGTCCAGAATGCAACTATCTACCTGGCCGTCTGCAAGATCGCGTTCGGAGAAGAAGAGGAGACGAATGTATCAGCAGACCTACACACAATCACGTGCACACGCATGCAAGCAACTTCACGTTCTCACCTGTCCTTGTACAACAACAATAAAGACGACTATCTGGAAGAACAAAAGAAGGAACTGGGCAATGGTACACACACGAAGTGGGACAGACAGAGAGAAAGGAGTGAGGTGGAGGAGTGAGGGAGATGTGCGCCTACCTACCGGTTAGAGTAGACCACCAGATGGGGAAGAGAGAGGTGAGCAATGAGGTGGGGAGGCAGGAGGTGCGCCAAACTATGGAATGCAAAATGAAATTTAGGTGGAAGGCGCTTACCTCCGCTGTGAGGCATAATTGTTGGAGGAGAGTAGGGGAGAGAGGGAGGAGGAGGGGGAGGCGGCAGAACTGAGGCGGGGTGGTATGGGACCAACTGCAGAAAAGATCAAAAGAAAGAAAGATGCGAATGATAGGAATACGGCAATGTGAGTTAAGCTAAAGCAGCTTTCGGACATTGGCTAAATCTGCTCGACACTGGTATACTCTGGTGTAATCTGCGTCCCGCCTAGTATAGGACATGAATCCCTTCTTCACTATTATCCTGGTCATCAGTAGCAGCATTATTGTCACACAACATGGCATGATGACGAATGAGGCAAGTGGGTAGAGGAATGGAAATCACCAAAAGGACGATGTCAAAGGATGAGGTGGAAGAAGAAGAAGGATGAAGAGGAGGAGGAAGAGGTGGTGGAGTTGGTGAGGAAGCGGATGTGGGTTTCGACAAAGAGTCGATGAGCGAAAAGTAAGTCATCCAGTTGAATGAGTCCTTCTGACTTCACTAAAATGGAAGCACGAAGGACGGCAAGGAAATGACAAATAGGCGGCATTTATTCTTCTACTTTCTGTGAGTCAAACATATGAAGCATGCATGGTAAGGCATAATGCAAGACGCCGCAATTCAGATCACATTCAGTAAAGTAGAAGGTGGACAAAAAGGAGGAGAATTTGAAGAGGAGACGCATTAAAGATGGATTGGAGTGGAGCATGTGAGAATGTGAGGAGGCAGGAGGCTCCCGTTCTACCACCTCGAATTCGTTGACGAACCTCGATGCTATGTGTGTACATTGGGCTCCAATACCTACCAGGCAAAGGGACAATACCTCAATGCATGTGGCCTGCAGTTGCGTTGGGTCGATTTTTGGCTTGACAAATGAGGAGGCCCTAAGGTCGACCTAAAGTAGTAGATCATGAAGACGACTATTCACCCATCCACCAATTCTCTCCCAATCTATTCCACTGCAGCATTCTTGGCTACTCTAATCTACTCTCATTTGATTTAGTCCAGAACCGTCTGGCCTAGTCAAGCCTAGTCTTCCCCAACGTGCCATGCTGCGTCCAATCCACTACATCTGTTCCTGCTCCTACTCCTGCTGTCCATTTGACAAATTGCAATCGCGTGCCCGAGGCACTTGAGATGGTAGCAACGCGGTGATAGCTGTGCCTGCATAAAAGTGCATGGAAACTCAAACCTAAATATTGCTACAGAGCTGACGAAGGTGATTTCCCTGTGGGTCCTTCCAGTTCTGCATTTGCGCAAATCCTCCTCTCGCACCAACGATGACAAGGGCGATGAGTACATTCCTCCAATGGAGGCGAAGTAACAAGCTTGTTCAGGTGAAATGGACAAAGGAATGGGAGAGTGGGGACAGGAGAGGAGACAAGGAGCCGAGAGCAGGAAGGAAGGGAGGTTATGGCAAGGTCATCGCTTCATGTCTATGCAAAAAGCAAGAGGAGGAGTGGTGGTGGTGGTGGTGGTGGTGGTGGTGGTGGTGGCACAATTTAACCCAATTCCTACTACTTCCATCACTTTTAGTCATTCGACTTCCTTGCAACGGTGATATGGG
This sequence comes from Taenia saginata, assembly GCA_001693075.2. Classification (NCBI taxonomy): domain Eukaryota; kingdom Metazoa; phylum Platyhelminthes; class Cestoda; order Cyclophyllidea; family Taeniidae; genus Taenia; species Taenia saginata. The sequence goes on along the minus strand of LWMK02000055.1, from coordinate 622,605 downwards.
AGTTTACGTCTGGGGAGGGGAAGGAGAGGTACGCAGTGACAGCAGTAACGGCGACGGCAGCGGCAGTGGCAGCGGCAACGGATGTGGAGGATGAGAAGGAAACTGAAGACGAGTAGTACGATAGAATACAGCACCGTGGTGCTGACCATGAACTGAGTGATGCAAACGAGAATGAGACGGAGAGGAGAGATGAATTGCAGAAGGCTTTGCAGCGCGTACGTAAGCATGTCTGACAGTTGAGGGTGTAAATGACGTCTGCGCTGTTGACGTGTGTGTAAAATCGATCAGTGGCACGTGTCGCGTCATGTTGAACAGTGGCACCTGATGGTGTCGGTCGGCTTTGCACAGCCATCCTCCCGCTAGGTGGTTTCGTGCTGGCAGGATCCACTTTCTATTGTGCTTCCCTGCTTTGGTTCATTATCCAGAATCCCCTAGCACATGAGGAGGCAGAGGAGTTAAAGGAGGAGGTGGAAAAGGAAGAGAAGATAAAATAAAAATTGAAGGCCTACTGATACTAACGTGCTCTTTGACGGGTGCCTTGACTCGACGAGAGTACCGGTCTTCGGATTCACTTTTCTCTTCTCATGCGCTTGTTAGCTCCCACCATGCCATCGTCCACGTCACCAAGAACACTAAGTGAGACGTGATTCCTCATCACTGCCAAGATTAATCAGTGCTGCCGATTGCGTGCAGGTGAGGGTTAATGGCGTCGAAATCCCTTTGACTGCTTGGTTTTGAGTTCCACATTCGCAGAATCCTGGCTTTGGGAGCCACTTCATTAGTCAGCGTTTTACTCACGGCATCACTGCTTTAAATAGGTCCCTGTCTTCCGTGTCTGCACAGGCAGCCAGTGTTTCTGGCCTTTGCATGGGAGACAAATCATTGCCAACCACTGTGACAGCCTTTGCCACTTCGATGGCCAGCGTCGTTATGCATCTGGGCATTTCTTCCCTCTCCCTTTCCATTACGAATTATCCTCTTCCGTCTGAATGCAGGAAGGAATAAAGGAAGAAGAGAAGGTGGGGTGAGGGGAATGAAGGGGATCACGAATAAGAGAGGAAGAAGGCGCATAAAGTGAGGCAGATAAGTGAGTGGGTTGGTGAGTGAAAGAGTGGTGACTAAGTGCCAAGTTGAACCAATCTAACATCGGTACTCATGCAGACATCGCATTAAACCGGTAAGTCATTTCGCTCTTCTCAATGCCTCCGTAACGCCATCACTGTAAAGGCACTGGTAAGGCTCTCCACCATGTCAGTTTGCAGGTTCAAATTGGATGACATAAGGCGGGAGATAAGATGAGCATCCCACAGAAGAAGTTGAGATGAATGCACCTTTTTCTCTCGATGCTTGTCGATTGTTACAAATCAGAGGAATACGTTTGAAGTCAGCGACGGAAAATGGCTACCACTGCCTTGCAGGGATGAGCAGCATCTAAGCCATCTATAAACGATAACAAACATATCGAACATGCTCACTGAACTCAACAAACATCGCTACACTTGCGATTACAAGTATGGCGTTTAATTTATGAAGGGCCTTATTGCTGTTTCCTCTACTCTTCTTTCAGATCATCACCCCCAACATCACCTCGGAGCTAAGCGAGTGTCACTCAACTGTTTGGCTTGGGAGATGGAGCCATAGTTCGCGCCTCTTGGAATCCAGAACTCTGTGTCCCCTAGTATTTTTAAATAAGGTCAGTGCAGACACTTCCGCAATCCTTTTATTTCCTTCTTCGTCATCGTCGCTGTCGTCATTACACCACGCTGGCCAGTGTTGGATGTTCAGATCACCCTCCAACCAAATGTCGCAGGTGAGACTTGAGTGAGGCTGGAAATGTGGAAGATAGAATGCATGCAGTGGGAGCTGAATAAACGCTAAGCACTATATTGAATAAAAGGAGGCACTTAGGAATTTGTACAATGTCATTGTTGGACGACGATCATGCTATGCACGCCAGAGTGCGAGGGAGGGTAGTGGAGTTCGAGATGCAATGGACATCGAAGTAGGGGATGGTGAATGCTCTGTAAGCAGTCAAACATGTCAATACTAATTGGAGTATGGAGTGGAGATGGCTGCAAGAGAGAAGGCGGGAAGCAGGATATAATGCTGACGTTTCTTCATGCAGATCCTTCTGAGTGGAAGGGGTTGACAGTTTGTAAGTGGAGTGAAGAATCTGTAAGAGCTGGTCAAGAAGTCACGGTTTTAATGCCCAACATAATGCATTTTGCGAGCAGCTCGATAGTAATTTGAATTACCTTCGCTGTGCGATTGAACAATCGTAAAGCTGACGAGGGTGACTTCCCCATGACACTCCCCAATTCTATATTTACGAGAATCATCCACACGCGCCAGCGAAGACAGAGACGGCGATCACACCTCTCCGAAGGAGGCGAAGTAACACGCTTGTTCAACTTAAATGAAAGAAGAAACGCGACCGCTGAATTGAAATGGACGAGGGAACATGTAGATGAGAAGAGAAGAGGAGAAGAGACGAGGAGCCGAGAGCGAGAACGAAGGAAGAGTGGTTAGGGAAAGTTCATCGCCTCATGTCTATGCATAGTGCTGTAGATCTGCCTTCGTCTCTTCTATTGCTCTCCAATGCTTACCTTTGCCCACTCTCCTTGCCATGAAGCTGAATGAAAGAGGAATGACTTGACTTGGCGATGGGACCATCAATTCTTCTCCCCAATACGGGTTCAGCAAACGCCCTTCTTCTTTCCTCTCTTGCCAAGCCAATCACACTGCCATACCACTTAAAACAATGTTAAATCACTGCATGCAAACGTGGTAGGAAAGTGAAATTATGCGTTCAAACGGGAAGAGGAGGTAAAACAGAGGAGAAATGGTGCCACAACTTGACCCTAATTTCCACTATTTCTATCTCCTTTAATACTTCTACTTTCTGGCAACGGTGATTCGGGAGTTGAACGCTAAGGAGGGGAAGGAGAGGCACGCCATGGCAGCGGCAGCGGATGTGGAGGATAAGAAGGAACCTGAAGGCGAGTAGGACGAAAGAGAACGACACGGTGGCGTTGACAATGAACTGAGTGCTGCAAACGAGGATGAGACAGAGAAGGGAGATGAGTGGCAAAAGGCTTTGCAACACGTACGTAAGCATATCTGTCGAAAGTGTTGAATTATTGGTCAGTCGGTCAATAGTCACTGATGACCCTGGGGAACAATGGCGCCAACTGCGAAGCTGCATGCAGTTGCAGTTGTGGGCACAATGTAGAGACCTTCTGCATTGGCAGTTTACTCGAGTGGACAGACGAGTTAAGATGGAAGGAGGTGAGTGTGGAAGGTGAGAGCCACACCAAATCACTCATTACAGTGGCATTTGATTTGCCAATGCATGAGTGGGGAAGGAAAGGTGACATTATGGGATGAGATGGACTGGAATGGATTAGAGCCATGAGAATTGAACAGTCAGGAATAATATGAAACTGGTGATGAGGGAATTATTTGCTGTCATAGTGCTTCGATGTTGAATTTTGCGCGGTGCTGCATTGGCAGCGCACACTCACTCAAAGCTGCAAGCAGGAATGCATGTGAACTGACAAGCATTTGCGCATACATTTGCACGACGAGATGTTGGATCTGCCAGACGCCTGGTTCGGTGACGAAGCGGAAAGGCCAACGGTTGAGAAATTTCTATATTCCCCTATTCTTACGGGGTAAAAGGCATTTCGGAAATGGCTCATCAATTTGTGGGCAGTGTGAGGAATATCTCATTGATAGTACACCTACTTTACATTGCGTTGATAGTATGGGATGGTGATTCCCCTATTGCGTTGCCTTGCGTTTTGCTAGGGCTGTTAACCGAACACGACATCTGGGCATCAACAGGGCAAGGGACAAGTAGAAAGAACCAATCGCATCTCAATGGGACTGTTGAAGGCTTTTGCCAAAGAGACACAACCTGAAGACTGGGATTTAAGCCCAGGACGCGACCTTTTAGGGTATAGGCCTAAAGTTCACGCATCAACTAGTTAGTTCCAGTTCAAGATGCTCACAGGCTGCGAAATGAGACTTTTCTCCGATAACTTCCTACCGAGCAAAGAAGTGGCAACCAACGTTGATTCCGACTCCGTAGCATGTCTAAAAGAAGGGATAGGAAAGAGGTTTGCTGTGTCTATGCAACACTTACAAAGGTCTTGTATTAGACAAAAGAAATACTGCGATAAGCACAGTCAACCCAACACCTACCACGAATGGGATCTAGACCACAAATATACAGGCCACTTCCCTTACCATTGTCCCTCTTCCATTCTGCCACTCCTGCTATTAGAGAGCTGGGTGTTACGAGACTTATTTGCTATGATGCATACAGGAAAGCATGGTAGTGAAGCATTTATGACGAAACTAACTCTGACCTTTGAGGGGAACCACGAGAGTCCGCCGCAAGGTTGAAAAGTGTCCTCCTGCCTCTGCTCTACAAAGTACGTTTAAAGAGCTTAAGTATTACAATAGCCACATTGACTGCGCCTCATCGTAATCCAGTAACCTATAAAAAGCTCCTCCAAATAAACAAGTACATGACTTTATTTGCTTTTTCCACTCATTTCTGTGCAGCGGACTAACACATCCTTGTAAACAGAAAGGATAAATCCTCGGGCAGAATTCATAACATTTTCTGGGAGAAAAGTTACAATAGTGGTGTACCGTACCGCCATCTTACCGTAACAAAACTGACGGTTCCACCAACAGCTATCTTTGTACACCTAGACTAAAGCATTATTTACTAAAATTTGCATTAATTCCTACGCAAATGGAATTCGTTGGCTGCCATTATAACCTAGACGGGTGAGATGATTTCCGAAGACTGATGTCGTATTCATATGTTTCGCCCATTTCACAGTGGTAGTCGGTGGCTTGATAAACATTCTATTCAACTAGACGTCGGAAAAATATTCACTTAAACTCGATAAAGAAGTGTCACCACTGCATGCAATTGCCTGGTAATTGGTCCACTGCCAGTCCCCTCAAACACTACTTTTCGAAGAAATTCAATGAGGCTGGTTGATGTATGTGGGTGAGCGTTACAGCAAAATCAGAAGTGTAGTCCGAGAAGTGACCTCACTCACTTAGACATTTATACGAAAGAATGATAAGCAAAGTCCCTCTTTGCAACTGCGCAGGCATCTCCATGTCTAACCAACAACTGCAAGGATTCGGCACTGACACCTTGGCTACCACTAATGTACCAAACATATTAAAGTACCACAAGTAAATGGATTTGCTTCCAAGGCTACAGTTAGACAAGAATAAACATAAATAGACATCAAGCCCTGCAATCTCCTTTATCTCTCTAGCCTACGCCAATATCTGGAGACACGGGCAGTGAATCCCTCGAGTTGCCTCCCAAACCCTTCTGTAAGCTGATCACAAACAAATCTTCTGTAGCAGTGGGTCCTGCTATTGCAGGAGTGCGAAACAAACAGACGATAGTTGGACACTAATTTAATTTTAGCCCAATAGAAATGTTTCCGGTAACAAAATATTCTCCCTATTGCTTCAGATTTCAACTCCGAAATGTGGAGTAGAGTGCAACAGAAGCACCTGATTTTCAGCTTTGTTCTGAACACCTTCTTCCCACACGGTGCAGGTTCGTGCAACTGTCCACCATGGTTAGCGCTGGACGAACGCCCTACATTCAGTCAGTCCTATTGAGGGTGTGCGGAAGACTATTCACTGATAGCCTCTCAGTTCGCAACGAGAGATCAGGCCCGTGAGCGAAACTGTCTCTCATCCCTACACTCAGTGACGTGTTCTCATTGGCATGATGACTTTTAAGGCGTAGAATTATGGCAGTCATTGGACACACTGACCAGTCAAGGAGCCACCGTTTAGGACTAAAGGTGAGCTTGTTTTCGCCTGGATACCTTACTACGCTTGGAATGAAAACGCAGCAACACCAACTACAGACTTCCCAAATTAGATAGAACTGCCATCACTCACAAAATATTTTGTCCTTTATTTTAACTACGTATTAAGCCAAGCGTCATCGTGCGTCCTTCAGAGCTCAAGGTCCAAGAACTAAAAAGTAATAATCTTCGCCATACATTTCAACGTAATCAAAGCAAAACATGGATGAAGGAATGCGGCCAGCTACCAGTCGGCAATTGGATGTTGACAACGAGTCAACCATAAAGCATGAGTCATGAATCATAATGCGACAGCTGCAGTTGGAGAACAAAGCGAGTAACTGCTGAAAGCAAGGATGGTAGAATGCGTCTGGCGACGCAATAATTCTGCTTCCGGCACGTAAAATGTGTATTGTACAATTTTCAGCAAAGGACGAGGCGATCGACCGTGAATATCGCATTGGTGAGTGCTACTGAAGAACGGTGAGGAGTGAAGTGTTAGTATAACCAGAAATCCACGAACTCAAGTCACCAACGTAGGTGCTTTAGAACTAGTCGTTTAAAACAAAAAACAAAACATGAAGTCCACATCCAAAATCCGTTCTTTCACTTCAGCCTAATGAGCCTGTGCTACTTGACTGCGCCTAAAACATGCCTTCAATAATGCAATTAAAATTTGTTGGAGAGACTCTATGGTGCTGCTAATAGCGAATGAGTGATGGCTGTGCAGTGCCGAGTTGAGAAGTTCCATCGCCTTTGAGAGGAGTTAAATCACCAGTTGGCTAGTTTTCCTTTTGGTCTAGGGCGACAAGAAGCAAAAATGCTTGCACCCGCATCACTGCTACGCGCAGAAGTCGTGAGATCTTTGGCTTTACACTGAATGGAGAAACTCGTCAGTCACCTACCCATCATCAGCATCGGTTAGTCTGTAGTGAACACTAGCTGTCACATGCTACTGATTTTAATTTAGTAGCAACACATCTACACTCTTAATCACTGCACACACAAGCAGTTTTTCTCCCGCAGAGGTTGATCACAGCATCGAAGGGTCCACTGACGGCTTTTCAAGCAATGTATGGGTCATTTGAGCGGGAGTTATAGGTGCTATGACGCTTTGCTTAGCCGAATCGCAATTAGCACGTCGCATTTTCGAAGCTTGTATGAGAACACTCAGTGAGGTCTACCTGTTCATCGCTTCGACTAACACAGCTTCTCGAAGGTGAAGAAGTAACTGGTTTTGGATCAAGACCATTGTAGCATCTCTAATTGTTTGGGACGCAAGTAGTCTGCCTGCCGCATTTCTTGGTGTAGCAGCAATTCATATCATAGAATGTCGCATATGTGTGACGCAGAACTGCGAACAAGTGGAATGAGTTGTCACAAATGTATTGATGTCTAATATGATGGAAACTGATTTAAAACGAGTACTTTGTCCCAATATTTGCCCTTAATCATTATCGTGGGTGCCAAAGAGTGGGACTATTAGTAGTGTTTTGAAGTTTCTGCTATCCCATCTAAATATTTGCCTTCCTCTACTTCAGCAATGGGTTATAGGCAATAGCCGTTTTCTATGTTTTCTGTCGAGTCTCCCACTTCCGAGAAGAGTTTGTGTGCCGTTTTAACAACCCCGTTTACAATTTTTTTCTAGAACTCTCCATCCCAATGCGGTCTGCATTGGGATGGTTTACTACTAACCTCAGATCCGTTGACATGTTGAGCGCAGTGCGTTTTGTTACTGCTTGCAGCACATTTGACAGCAGCCCGTCAACTCTGTCACATCAGAGCCCAGTTAGTCCTTGCACCAAGCGGAAAGAAGCTGGTGCTGACAATGCCACTCACAACAGACAGGACGTGAATTCACCTAAGGAGGGAAACGATGAAGAGCACGGCAACCAAATTGATGCCTCCTTCTTTTGTCACTTAACCGCCCCACAATTTCACTCAAATTCACCCTGCTCAATCTACTATGCTTTCATGGTCTGTCGAGATGGTTAACACAAGTCAGCAGTACCCGTCCGCCACCCTCAATGGACATGGACATAAATCCACAAATGGACCGTAAAAGATGAGATCTAGCTTCGCAGCCAGTAGACTTGTCTGCATTTTGTACTCTATGCGTCAAAGCAACTAGCACTGCTACTCATTAATGTCCTGGTCAGCAGTTGGGCGACTCTGGAACCACGTGCTATGCAGCACTTTAATGCACAAAAACGCCGTTGGGGAGGAGCACTTCGCGCCTTCCAAAGCTCGAAAACGAAAACACTTCCTCAAATATTGCTGCTACCAATGGAACCCGTAAGTAAATATATTCTATCACTTCAACCCCAAATGCCTGATTCATCTCAACGACTTTCCCTTTGGTAGCAATTATGGTCCACCGACAGTCCACTCCAGGTGAGAACCACTTGGCGATGCAGTCAAATCCCAACAGACTACGGAAATGTCAATTAAGTCCCTGCGATGCTTTTGGACATTATGTTCTGAAGACTGAATTAGAGTAAGTGGGCTATGGAAGTAGGTTGGAATAACTCTAAGGAGTGGGAAGTAAGTAGACGAGTAAGCGAGCAAAAGCCAAAGTCATTGACTAATCACATTTCTGCTTGTAAATAGACCACCTGCACGCTTGCAGCCGATTGGTTGCCAAGTCTAGCAGCACCTTCATTTGAACTGTTGGTTTCTTCCGCCTAGACCACCTCACGTGTATTGTTTCATGCTGGCATTGTAGGTCTAGCAACGAAAGAGCAGGCACGCTGGTGTGTGATGCAGTGCCACTCGAACAATTAAGAAGCGACTCGCAGAAATTGGACGTCTTCCAGACTGTTTTGACACTGCCTGGCATTATCACTTCGCACACAAATTTTCTGGAAGCCTAGGAGGGATTTCATTTGTCTCATGTTTGCACAAATCAAAATCGCGCTATGCCTCCGTTGTGAATGATGAGTGGGATTGGAATTGGTGTCCTGCGGCAAGATGATCATTTTGAGGGGAGGTCGCTTCGATAGCGAAACCAATTTCAATGGAACTTAAACATGACTTACAAATCCTGCTGCCATTAGGGATGACAATCAAGCAACCAAGTGAATTAGTGTGCCTTAACGAGGGGCGACACATGTTCTTCATGATTCCAGATGATTGTGAGTCGCAGAATTGACGCTACATTACACCTCAACCAGGAATTCAGGAATAATGCGAAAATCACAATCGATTCATACGAACCCCTCTTGAGTCCCTCATCAACGGTTTTGGTGGAACACTTCTGCTTATGATAGTTTAGGCTAGAAAAATTGCAACAATGCCTTTTGTGCCTTCTTCCACTTGCAAAAGACTGATCCTGGCTAACCGTGAGGGTTCGCTATTGATAAAATTATAAGCAGCAGGGCTTCGAGAGTAAAACACCTTCAGTGGGAGGAAGATTGCATTCAAGATAGGGCAACCAAATTCCTTCTTCCTTGTCGATTCGACCCACAGAAATCAAAAGGAGTCATTTAGACTTGCCTTCTTTGCTTAGTCCCTAGCGGAGTCAGGTTAGTGGTCGACACTGAACTTCTCCCTCATTGCTTCTTGCTAGAGCATTTGTCGATTAGCAAATGTAAAGGGACAAAAGCAGGTACGCAAGCGATAAGAAAGCTTTCCACTAGCTGACAGGCATGTGAGTGGGAATTGATACTCGACATGGAAAGGAAAACGACATTACGGAGGGCTATCAGCGACAGAAGGGTGGAGAAATAATTCATCGATGCCCCTTACTTTGATTGTTTAGAAAGGTTTAATTGCATGGTGAGGATTGCATTTTGCGATTTGGCAAAAGGAATTAGTTAGAAACAGCATTAAAAGACTTCGGTACGACCCAACCAAGACATTCGCTATTCTGATGTACTCAGCCTCCATCCGATCAACAAACTTTCTGCAAAACTTACTGCTTAGTGACTCAAATAAATTAAGATCCGTCGTCTTGAAGACAAGGAATGTCAATCTTCTGCATCTCATCGTCGGACCTTGTGCTGTACGGCGGTTCTATGTGGATGTCCCACTGCGGATCGGCCATAATCACGGCGAATCTGCCAAGAAGGGTCGTGTCAAACTGCCTGAAGTTGCACTTTATGTCCTACAGGAGGACAGTGCACCACAGTCAGTCAAATACAACAATGACCATGGCTATGTTCGGATCAGGTATTGCGCCAGTGATGCAAACCACACGCAACACGCAACAGTGCTACCTGTGTAGAGTACGAAGGAACGAACGTGGCTGCAGGAGTCGCCTTTTCTAGTGCCATGTCACCTTTTTGTTTGCACGACGTATTTGAACAAAATAGACCTCGATTATAGGCACCGGCGACTTTTCTTGTCTCTGCTGTTGTTAGATCGACTTTATCAATTTCATAGTGAACATACTAGAGATGTAAAAGTGACGACAACACTTTGATGACGATGTCAGAGGTATTATGCGCACACAGATTACAAACAACCACAAAGAGCTGATAAAATTGCAACAGAATGTGCTTAGCAAAGCTAAACATGGATTTTGACTTCGGGAAAATTAAATTTACATTTGTGCACACTGAATTGGTAAGGAAGACACCGCCTATCTAGGACTCTGTTGGATGGGTCAATACGATCAAATAATAGGGGAATAAAATTTGTCTTGAAAAGTGCTAGTCGTTGACATTCTTACCCATAACTAATTTCTAATTGCTGCAATGCCTTTTGTGCTTTCTTCCACTTGCAGAAGACCAATCCTGGCTAACCCGGAGTGTTTGCTACTGATAAACACATAAGTAGCAGAGTTTTGAGAGCAGAACACATTCAGTAAGGTTAAGGACCTATCCAAGACAAGACAGCCAAATGTCTTTTCCTTCACCGAATCGACCCACAGAAATCAAAGGGAGTCGCTCGAGATTGCCTTCGTTGCTTACTCTGTAGCGCAGCCAGGTTAGCGGTAGTCGGATAAGACTGGATATGAAGAAATACCTTGTACTAACATATTATCGAAGATTGTAGGAGATCAGATTTCCCACCCACTTTGAGGTTTGGTGACGTCATTCTGACAGCCAAGTTTGAGTAAAAGTGTTTGCATATCACCTAGGCGGCGTACTGGATAAGGCTTACATTGCATATAATTGTCAGTCCAGACAGGAAGGCGGCAGACTTCAAATGCGAAGTAGTGGCAGATGGCACCCAAACAGGGAGCTTATTAGTTGGTTTAAAGAAAAGGACAGCAGGGGTGACTCTCTTGACGTTCTTGCTTAGCAGCTTATAGTGAGACGTGTTACTCACAAAGCTTGCGCATGGGTTGTTAGGACGTTCATGTTGTCTAAAAGTCATACATTTGTTAGATGACTTATTTGCACAAAAGTTGGACATGCATTTGCGTGCACGTGAGGAGAGCTTTACTATGCATTGGGAGCTACACCCTACACCACCAAAGTGCTTTTTTAGGACTTATCATGAATCGGCTATTGCAAAAGTGGTCATTGAATGTGACGCAGTAGGCTTTCTATCGAATTCTTTCGACACGTTTCAAATTCCACATCGAAGGCACAGTCATCATGGAAGAGGATTTGTGTCGCAAACAGGTGGTCAATTTTCTGTGACGCGCATGGGTTACAGTGAAGTCTTTGGAAATGCACACTGTCCTCCAAAGTTTTACAACTTTCCAGGAGGAAAAGGGAGATTCTCTGACACCACTGCCGAGGTAGTCGGCTCTACACTGGCCATTTTTATCTTGACCTGAGCTCCAATGGAACAACATGACTGATTGGATGTGGGCGTTTCTTACTGTGGCATAGTGAACAGAGCAGACTGATCAGCGGTAATGATTGCTCAGAGCAAAGTTTCCTTCCGGAACGCCTGACATCCACTACATCTAGACGTTAGCTGTTGAGCCTTAACATGGTATTTTTCATGATTATTGATGTTATGGAAGCCCATCTTGGTCACAAAGAGGAGGGCGGTAATTTGTTAAACCACGAAGCATGGAATGGATCCGCTTCTCTTACTTTATGACTTTCTCACCCACCCACTTAATGCAGTTACGAACAAAAGGTTTCGGTGTCTTCACGAAAAGCAATCTCCAGTAATGTTTCTACTGCGTTGATCGCTGACATGCTGCTGTCCGCGCCTCACCAGATCGACCATCAATGGGAAGCAAGTCACTTAATATTGTTCTAGAGATGTTCAAACGCGTTGAACGGACTGGCGAAGTAGATCATCAGATCTTCGCTCACAGCATTGGTTTCGAAGTCGCATAAGTAAAATCAGCGATTGAAGCTCCTTGGAATGTGAACGAACAGTCGGATTCTTGTGAATAAGTCACCACTTTTACTCCCCGCTTGTAACGTAACCCGCTATGGAGCTTGTTGGTCCAGCCTGCTTCCCATATTTCAGGCACCATCGTCAACTTTAGACACTCTGTGAGGCAGCGCACACAGGCACGTGCAATCTACTGCCTCACATCAACGAACATCGTTGTCATGTGTGTACAATGGGCCCTAATATCTACCAGGCAAAAGGGCAAGACCTCATTGCATGCAGCCTGCAGTTGCGTTGGGTCGATTCGTCGTGACAAATGAGGAGACGTTAAGGTTGATCAGAGCAGTCGATCATGAAGAGGGCTATTTACCCACCTACTCTCCTACTTTCCACTCCTCTCCCAGTCTCTTCCACTCCAGTCCACATAAGGCGGCCATAATCCGGCACTCGTAGCTAATCTTGTCTATTGGCATCTGTTTTAGTCTAGAACAGTCTGGTCTAGTCAATCCTAGTCTTGCCCAACCTGCTACGCTGCGTCCAATTCTCTACATATACTGCTGCTCCTACTCCTGCTGTCCAGTTGGCAAATCGCAATCGCGTGCCAAAAGCACTAGAGATGGGAGCGACGCGGTGAAAGCCATGTTTGCATGAAAGGACTTCACAACTTACGAATGAACACTGCTGCAGAACTGACAAATGTAACTTCCTTGCGATTCTCCCTAATTCTGTACTCAGGCAAATGCTCTCGCCGCATTAGAGAGGATAAGGGCGATGATGGCACCTCTTGATGGAGACGACGTAACACGTTTGTTCAAGTGAAATGAAGGAGGGAATGGGTGGGTTGGTGGGGAGAGGAGGGGAGACGAGGAGTCGAGAGCAGGAAAGAAGGGAGGGAGGTTGGGGCAAGGTTATCGCCTCATGCCTATGCAAGAAGAAAAAAGGAGGAGAAAAAGAAAGGTTGGTGGCACAAATTGCTCCAAATTTCTGCTATTTCTATCTTCTTTGTAGGAGGAAAATGAGGAGGTGGAGGAGGAGAAGTTTGGAGAAAATTTGGAGGCCTACTGATACTAACCTTCTATAACACGAGTACGCTAACCCAACGAGATTACCAGTCTTCGGATTCCCTTTCCTCTTCTCCTGTGCTTGTTGGCTCTCACCATGCAATCGCCCACCTCACTGTGGAAACTGAGTGAGACTTGGTTCCTTATCACTGCAAAGATTGGCCAGTGCTGCCGATTGCATGCAAGTGAGGGTTAATGGGATCGGAATTCTTTTAACTGTTTGGTTGTGAATCCCACTCGACGCTCTTCCCACGCATCACTGCTCCAGACGTGTCCTTGTCTTCCGTGTCTGCGCAGGCACTGTGATAACTTTTGCCACTTTGATGGCCAGCATTGTTATGCTTCCGGGCGTTTCTTCCCTCCTCGACTCCCATTACGAATTATCCTTTGCCCCGAAATGAAAGAGAAAAAAGGAAGGAAGGAAGTAAGAAAGGAAGAAAGGAAGGCAGGTGGGAGGAGGAAAATGAAGGGCACCTTGGGTAGGAGAAGAAGAAGGCACATAAAGTGAGGCAAATAGGTGAGTGAGTTGCATTGAACCGGTGAGACATATCACTTTTTCCAATGACTTAGCGACGCCATCACTGTAATGTCATTGGCGAGGCTCCACACCACGCCAGCTGGCAGGATCAAATTGGATGGTATGAGGCGGGAGATGAGATGAGCATTCCACAGAGAGAGATGCAAAATGCAGAAACAGCCCGAATCATTTTGCACTGTAAGGAAATCAAGTGGTGACAAACGCAACTTCCCTCTTGCTGCTTGTGGATGGTTACAAACCAGAGGAAGACGCTTGAATTCAGCAACGAAAATGGCTACCACTGCCTTGTAGTGATGAGCAGCAACTGAGCCATCTCTGGACGATAACAGAGATGTAGAACACGTACTCTTGTTCGGTGAAAATGTTCACTCCGCGTTTCCACAGAACTATACAGGCATCACTACTCCTGCGATCACAAGTGTAGAATTAAATTGTGAAGGACTTGATTGCTGCTTCCACCACTCTTTTTTCAGACTACCGCCCCTGACATCACCTCGGAGCTAAGCGAGTGTCACTCAACTGTTCGGTTGGGGAGACAGAACCAGAGCTCACGCATCTCCGAATCCAGAACTGCGTATCCTCTAGCATTTCCAACTAAGGTCAGTGGGTAGACTTGAAAATTTGGAAGGAAAAGAATGAGTAAGAGGAAAGGTGGTGGCAAAATATACCCCACAATCTACTATTTCTCTCTCTGGTAATGCTTCGACTTCTTTGCGGTGATGATAATGGACGAAGGAGAGGCATGCGGAGACAGCAGCAGCGGCAATGGAGGTGGAGGATGAGAAGGAAACTGAATGCGAGTAGGACGAAAGAGAACAGCACGGTGGCGCTGAACGTGAACGTAGTGGTGCAAACGAGGATGAGGCGGAGAAGGGAGATGAGTGGCAAAAGGCTTTGCAACGCGTACGTAAGCATATCTGACGAAAGTGTTGGATGATTGGTCAGTTGCTGAATAGACAATGGTGACCCTGGGGAACAATGGCGCCAACTACGAAACTGTATGCAGCTGCAGTTGTGGGCACAATGTGGAGACCTTCTGCATTAGCAGTTCACTCGAGTGGATGGACGAGTTAAAATAGTAGGAGATGAGCGTGGAAGGCGAGAGCCACGTCAAATCACTCATTGCAGTGGCNGTTGCTGAATAGACAATGGTGACCCTGGGGAACAATGGCGCCAACTACGAAACTGTATGCAGCTGCAGTTGTGGGCACAATGTGGAGACCTTCTGCATTAGCAGTTCACTCGAGTGGATGGACGAGTTAAAATAGTAGGAGATGAGCGTGGAAGGCGAGAGCCACGTCAAATCACTCATTGCAGTGGCATTTGATTTGCCAATGCATGAGTGGAGGAGGGAGGGTGATAGTATGGAATGAGATGGACCGGAATGGATTAGAGCCATGAGAATAGCACAGTAGGGCATAAAATGAAACTGGTGATGAGGGAATTATTTGCTGTCATATTGCTCCGATTTTGACGTTTACATAGTGCTGCATTTGGCAGCACACACACTCACTGCCAATGATGTGTGTACGCTTGACCTCTAACCACTCCTGTGTTTTCGTCTAGCACAGTGGGTATTCGGTGCATTTTTCCTCTTCTTAAAAGCGCGCAATCATTGATCTCGGATTCCTTCTATTGGTGTGTAAGGGGAACTAGGACTTGGCACAAATCCTCGTCCACGCAGGACTTCAAAATGAAAGCCAATTCCCTTTACATCGTAAAGGGATTTCCCTTCCTAACTCCTCCATTCTCTACCGCTGCTATTAGAAGGCTGTGTGTCACGAGACATATCTATTGTGTTGTATGCAGAAATGGATGATAGTACAGTATTTATACCGGGACAAACTCTGGCTCCTGACAAAAACCACGAGCTTCCGTGTCAAGGTTGAAAACTGTCCTCCCACCACTGGCCTACAAAGCGCGTTTGAGGAACATATGTATTACAATAGCACTATCGCCTCCATAGCATTGCAATCCAGCAATCTATTGAAAGTTACTACACATAAATAGGTTCAAGAATTTATTCGCTTTTTGACTTACATTTCCGTGCGGCGCACTCACACTTTTTTGTAAACATAAGAAGACAAATCCTCGGGCGAAATTCGTAGCACTTTTCAAGAAGGAATATACAATGGCGGTGCACCACACCGCCTCCTTAACCAAATTCGGCGATTCAAATAACGGTCAAATTTGTACGCCTTGGTGAAAGCACTGCTTATAAAATTCGTACGAATACTTACACAAACGGAATGCGTTGGTTGCCGTTTTAACTTTACCAGGTGAGACAACTTCCGAAGATTGATATTGCAATCATGGGTTTTGCCCATTTAACAGTGGTATTTGGTGGTTTAATAAACATATAAATTCGACAAAGAAATACAACTGTCTGAACTGTTCATTAAGGGAATGGGATTGCCTGGTATTTGGTCCACTGCCAATCCCCTCAACCAATACTCTTGGCAGAAATTCAATGAGGCTGGTTGATGTATGTGGGTGAGTGTTACAGCAAAATCAGAAGTGCTGTCCGAGAAGTGACCTCACTCACTTAGACATTTGTACGGGAGAATGATAAGCAAAGTCCATCATTGCAACTGCGCAGGCATCTCAATGTCCAACCAACAACTGCAATGTTTTGGCATGAACAACTTGGCCACCACTAATGTAACAAACATTTTAAAGTACAGCAGCTAATCGGATTCGCTTGAAATAGACATCAAGCCATGCAATCTCCTTTATCTCTCCAGCCTACGCCAATATCTAGGGAACCTAGGCAGTGGATCACTTGATTGGCCTCCCAAACCCTTCTGCAACCTGATCGCAAGCCAATCTTCTGTAGCGGTGGATCCTACTACTGCAGGAGCGCGAAACAAACAGACGATAGCTGGACACCAATTTAATTTTAGCCCAATAGAAATGTTTCCGATAACAAACTATTCTCCCTATTGCTTCAGATTTCAACTCCGAAATGTGGAGTAGAGTGCAACAGAAGCACCTGATTTTCAGCTTTGTTCTGAACACCTTCTTCCTACACGGTGCAGGTTCGTGCAACTGTCCACCATGGTTAGCGCTGGACGAACGCCCTACATTCAGTCAGTCCTATTGAGGGTGTGCGGAAGACTATTCACTGATAGCCTCTCAGTTCGCAACGAGAGATCAGGCCCGTGAGCGAAACTGTCTCTCATCCCTACACTCAGTGACGTGTTCTCATTGGCATGATGACTTTTAAGGCGCAGAATTATGGCAGTCATTGGACACACTGACCAGGCAATGAACCGTCATTTAGGACTAAAAATGCGTTCGTTTTCTACCACAGCAACACCAAACACGGACTTCCCAAATTAGATAGAACTGCCATCACTCACAAAATATTCTGTCCTTTATTTTGATTACGTATTATGCCAAGTGGCAAGGGCGTCACGCAGAGCTATAGGTCTAATTATTAAATAGTACGAATCTTCACCATATACTTCAGAGTATTCAATGTTAAAGACGGATGGAGGAATGCGGCGAATTATTGTTTGGTAGTCGGTTACCGACAACGAGTCAACCATAAAGCATGCGTCACAAAGCATAATCCGACAGCGGCATCCGTGGAACAAATCGATTAGCTGATAATAGAAATGATGGTAGGGTACGTTTGGCGACAAAATAATTCTGCTTTCGGAACGTGGAAGGTAATAAGTACAATAATGAGCAAAGGACGAGGCTATCGACTCCGTGTATCGCATTGGTGAGTGCAGCCGGGGAACGGTGAGGAGTGAGTTGATAATATAACCAGAAATCCACGAACTCAAGTCACCAACGTAGGTGCTCTAGAACTAGTCGGTTAAAACAAAAACAAAACAAAGGCTTGCTTCTAGAATCTAGATCTTAACATAATGTTGCATGCAAAATTTTAGATGCTTCATCTCATCAGCAATGCTGCCAATAACAATGGTACGATTGACAAAAGCGAAAACTAATCAAACGCTTACTCCTAGTATAAGATGGTGAATTATGCATGCTTAGCAACATTGGTACTCTAGAGAAACCGATTGCGGATAGATGATTGGACTACTCATGTTATAGGCCCCCATAAATTTGAAATACACTCAGCTATCGTTTTGGGCATTACTTCACAAGAGCTAGGCACAAGGGATATTCAGGTGAACGCTAAAACCTGCTAATAAACGATTTTCTCCTCTTCATTCAAGATTCTGCAAGGAGACTTTCAAGGCGTCTTTGTTTTGGGCGGAAGAACCTTCATTGCCCAAGGTTGATCTACTGTCTGCATGAAAGTAGCACCTCAGCCACTCACTTTTCCTAAGTACGGTAGCCATTAGAATCTCGCCTTGTATCCCCGCACAAAAAAGCCATGAAAACTCTAATTCCACACACTAAATTAAGTCAGCCTTTTGCCTCCAATTCAATGGACCATGCGTTTAAATCAATTTACTTCACAGTGTGGAACGTGGTCCAAATATTGTTGTTCATCGCACACATCCTGATCGATTATGCTGCTGTCTTGACATGCGTATCTTCAATTTTCCTGAACACAAAAGTTAGGCCACAGCATTTAAGGCACGTAAATGGAGATGTTTTATACAAAGTATGTATCGGTAGCATGCATCGCATAGAGCGTGTGTGTTAGACGCTTTCCACAGCAGCATTTGCAAAGGCAAGTGCAGTGAGTCAAATAAATGCAAAGCACTAAGTCACTTACTATAGAACCAGCAACAACAAGTGCGGATCATACTCTCTGCCGGTTAACTGTGCTTCTTTGGCGTTATCTTGAACAATACTGCACTGCACAATCTGAGGATGAGCACACCAATGAGCCCCTCCAACCGTGGTCGACAGCTCGTGTCTTCCACATAGGTGGTGCTACCTGACCTGCAAGGCACACTGACGGCAGTCAGATTGCGGTCGCTATAAAGTTAGGACTGGACAGCGAAAAATGAAAGCAGCCAAATTCAATAAAATACTTGTCGAATCGAACTTTAGTGTGTCGGTGGTGGCTCCACCGATGCCAGCTTAGTGTGCTACACACACCTCTCTTTGCATTTCAGTGGACTCCACTAAGAATGCAAGGGTGTACCTCTCTGCTTATTAGGGCAAAAGCGCTCAAATTCCCACTGTCAGGTCAGAATGCAAGAGCTGTTGCATAAAGTACAGTAGAATAGACGCACAAACGCACTCTTTTGACAAGTCAGTTGGACAATGCACCAGTTTCATAATCATGCCGATGCAGTGGTGGTAGTTCTAAAGTTCGCTTACGCAAAGTGAGCAAACAACCCAAATTCTGCTGCATAGACAAAGTTTGAAATCAGGACGTGCACACTCTGGCTCTCCTTAAACACTCTTTTAGCACACGAATGCTTGTAATCAACTGTAAAGCTCTGCATGTGTGTCGTTGAACTTTCATCACAAAGAGCTGTAAAAAATGACTTGATTATAGACAGTAACAAGGTAAAGTAGCCAAACATCTCTCCTGATTCTTCGCCACTACTTTTGTAATCAAACGGCACCGAAGACGACATCCGCTGCATGGTTTTGGAGCAGCAGAGACAGGGGAGGTATTTGTCATCCAAGATTTAAGGTCTCTTTCCACTGATGGGTTTGCTGTGTGCTCGCCAGGCTTATAAATGCAAGGAAGGCGATGACGCACTAAATCACACATTTGCAGCCTCCATCTGTTTCGAAATCGGCGAGCACTCCACTCGCACCTTTACACTCATTGAATTTGAGGGTGCGAAGCTGACTGACTTCTGTCACTGCTGTGGCGATACCAACTCTGCAGAACCAGAATGGTGCAAGTTGACCTCACTTGTGTTACTTCCATCGTGCACAGATATGTCTGGCAGTAGGCTCAAAGTAGACGACTTCAAGCTTCTCATGAATAGTGAATGACGTCGGCAGGCCGGTAGGTAGCCCACGGTTGTAACATCTTCGCCTAAGTAGGCATTGTATGATTCAACATACCCCCCGCATTCACTACTGTTGATGCTATTTCTCAAGTCAATATTTCTACTACATACTTTTATATTTTATGTCATTCTACAGTAACCTGACGACTTTCGTAAAATACAGCGACACGACATCACCTCCCACCCACTCAACCATGTCTGATAGCGCGTGGGAAATTCAGATGCATCCTCATTGATTTCTCCAATCCACCAAACATGCAAACAACCAAGACAGCAAGCAAGTCAGCAAGCGAGGAGGTAATCAATGAAGCAGTTAGTCGATACAAATATTCAAATTGAAATCTGACGCTTGACATTCCCATTTAACGCAGCCGCACGCACTCTAACGATGAATGACGGACCTGCTAAAGTAGAAGCGAAACCAGCTTTGAAGCTGAGAGTAACCTCCTTGTATTTACACTTCGCTTATCGGTGGTGGAGGCGAGTCCAGTGTTGGTGCAATGGATGGCCGCAGACCACAATTGCAGCTAGTAAGGCTCACTTTCTCTATCTTGAGGTGATAACACATGACAGACCAACTGCTCCTTCTTCCTCCCTCATCTATGCCTTTCGGACACTGCCTGTGCAGGAGAATGTGTGTGTGTGTGTGGATTGGGTTGGTGCGTTGCTGCCGATCCCACCAACGCCACCAAGGCCATTATGCGCAAAGACACCTCCGTCAATGTCGCTTTTACATCCGCTTCCACCGCTTCCACTACCGCTGTCACCATTATCCAAGTCAACGAGTTCGAAGGAAGAAGCTACTGCTCTACTGCATGGAGCAGATAAAGCAAGTGCAGAAACAGGGTCAAAAGATGCATATGGCGAGGATGATGGGGAGCTTGAGGAGTTTTTACGGTGGCAGCAACGCCGCGTCTTTTTAGAGAGGAGGAGATCGTGACGGTGTTATACAACTTCTCCAAGACAGACACACGGTGTGCGACTGCAGACAGTACAGACACAGCTTCCAGCCTCTCCTCCACCGACAGGTATAAGCGACGCACCTGTGGCATGCGTCCAGCATTACAAGCGCCACCAAAGTCGCAGTCTTTGGTGGGTCACACGCCTGTACTTGGATGAATTGCTTCAATCTAAACAGAATCACCTAGCCAATCACCATTTGTCGCCATTTTATTGACGCAAACGCCTGCGAGGATGACTGAAGAACGTACTTCTTTGTTGTTGCTGTTGTTGCTGTTACTGCTATTCCGCTGCATGTGATTAGGCGATTTCATTCCCATATTTATCGTGTTTGTGATAATCCACAATTAAATTGGATTTTTTGTGTTGCTCTGTTCTGGCTTGTCACTTTAGAGTGTGGTGTGGATGGTTATGCGATGGGTTGGCAGCGTAGGACAACATCTAGGCAGGCAGATGCGGAGACGAGGACAGCAGCGAAGGCATCGTACAGATAGGTACACTAGCTCATGGGAGGGATATTCTGGCCACCTCTCTGAATTTCTGATCCGCCAGGCAGGAGAAGGACACGTGCTTTAAGTCCCTACAAAACCAAAAGTGGATTTTCCGATGTCGCACTAGTAATCTGCGAATCCATCCATGCTAACACGTGGGCTAATTGTCTGACAAGCATTTTTGGAGTACATCGCTGAGCTTGCTCCAGCTGTGCGAGTCAGGAAATCTCCTGAGGTTTGACGTGGCTATGGCAATGGTGGTGATGCAATGGAACACAAAATCATGCATCAGAGCCATTAAGTCAGGTCGGAAGTATGTTGGGGACGGACTCTAATCAGTTTGTTTCCCACAAAGGGATCGGCTATCGAAAAGATCTATTTGTAGTGATTGACCACTTTGCTGAAACCGACGTGGACAAGTGAATGCTAAGTAAACTCAAAAAACCTACACAGAGATTTGTGTTTAAAATTGTGCATGGTAACATCTGCAGTGGTGAGAAGAGGTGATGCTCAACACTTGGAGAGACGTCAGCCAAAGGATGCGGCCAGTTCAAATTGAAATCTCAGGCTTGACATTCCTATTTAGTGCAGCCGCTCGCACTCTGACGATGAATGACAGACCTATGAAAATGGAAGCGGAAATGGCGTTGAAGCTGCTAGTTGCAGCCTTGCATTTGCACTTCGCTTATCGACAGTGAAGCCGAGTCCGCCGTTGGCACAGTGCCTGGCCGCGGACCGCAAGTGAAGCTGGTAAGGCTCACTTTCTGTCTCTTTATGCTATTCCACATTGCAGACCGGTTGTTCCTTCTGTCCTTATCACTGCCTTTTACACTCTCCGTGCAGAATAACGTTTTTGTTTTTGTTTTGTTTTTTGAGCACACAAGCCTTGCACTTCTTCTTGAATGCTCTGCGCTTGAGGACGGTAGACGCCTCAGTGATAACTTTGACTAATCTGGGGATGCAGTTGTCATCAGCCCCACTCATCGCAACTTTGTGCATTATGAGGGTAGGTGGAGCCCGTCGTCTGTGCAGAACGCAGGTGCAGTGGCCAGGAGTCTTTTCAGTGGCCGGTTGTTTGCAGTGTCATCTTCGTAGAGAAACCGCGCAATCTTTCTTGGAGTGTTGCGACGCTAAACCTCCAATCATGCCAGACGAATGAATGCGTCTTGCTCGCATCATGCAGCGATGTTTGCTTAGCCAGTAAGATGCCCACAGTGAGCAACTGAAAGCGTTTGATGGTGGCGAGCGAACGACGTGTGAGTGGAATAGCGGGAAAGACGGTCACACGTAACAACGATTCGTTTTGAGTGAACTTGGAATGGAGGGAGAAGTGACTCAATGAAAATCGCTATTTGCAGTAAATTAATGCACATATCCTGAAGGTTGATGTGACGTTGAAACAGAGAACCTCAACCAATGTCTACTTCTCTCAAAGGACCGGGTAGGTGTAGGACAGCCCCTCTTGTCTGACCCGGCCAAACAAATGGCAGGTCACACTGGACACTTCAGCTTGTTCGTGACATGCTTCAGCCACTGCAGTTGGCAATATCGGTGAGCTTCTCTGCTCAGTGGGAGGTGTTTTGGTTTGGTCCAGCTTGCGGATGTTGAATGATTGTGGTGTGACGTCGAGGGATGTGGAGGATGAAGAGGAGGAGTGTGTTGCAGTGGTCCCCTACTGGCCAGGTGAAATCACTGTCGGTGGTGATGAAGTAGTGGATTTGGATAATCTCTTCTCCACATACCACTCCTGTCAGGTCATGCAACATGCTGAGAAGTGCAGGCATGACTGCTGTCGTGGATCACTCTCTGTCACTCCCGTCGATGCCATGCAGGTGAGTTTGGGAGAGAACGGCTATCTGGACGTTTGTTCAGTCCCCTCCTTTGGTCATATATACATTCATTTTTTATCTGCTGATCGAAAAACATTCTCATCTGGACACAACGCAACCATTTGTCAGAGGAAACGCCTATATCAGTAAGTTTGTGCATTTGAGTGGATGGAAATCAGACGCACTCTAACGCAATGACAGCTTTAGCGAAGAGCACGAATCTCACTCAAATATGCACAAGTTAAAGATTCAGGATAAACAATGTCTGTTGAGTCAAGCTCGCGTTAATCCTTTACGTAGCGAAATTTGCAAACGATAAAGCATGAATTGTCCTCCTCATTTATCTTGCATCTAGACTTGGCCACTCATCCAGCTCCACCTCACCGGTCGGCCACAGCAGCTTTCCCACGAGTAAACATTTTCTATCACTTCGACACCAAATGTTTGACTCATCTCATCGACTTTCACTTTGGTTGCAGCTATGCTCCACCGACATTCCACTCCAGGTGAGAACCAAATGGCAATGCAGTTAAATCTCAACAGACTGCGGAAATGTCGATTAATTCACTGCCATGCTTTTGAGCATTATGTTCTGAGGGCTGAAGTAGAGTAAGCAGGCAAAGGGAGTAAGTTGAGATAACTCTAAGGAATAGGAAGTGAATGATGAGTGGAATTGGATCTGGTGTCTTGCAGCAAGATAGTCATTTTGAGAGGGCCACTTCGATAACGGAACCAGTTTCAATGGAACTTGAACATGACTTAGTAATCCTGCTATTATTAGGGATGGCAGCACAACAACCAAGTAAATTGGAGAGTCCAAACGAGGGGCAGTACAAATTCTTCTTGATTACAGACGAATGTGAGTCACGACATCGAGGCTACATAACGCCTCACCCAAGAATCCAGAAACAATAATACGAAAATCACAATCGCCTCATGCGAATCCCTCTTGAGTCCCTCGTTAGCAATCTAAGTAGAGCGCTTCTGCTTATGCTAGTTTGGGCTCGTGCAGTTGCATTAATGCAAAATACCGATGCCGGCTAACCCTGAGTGCTTGCTACTGATAAACGCATAAGTAGCAAGATCCCGAGATCGGAACACCTTAGTAAGGGGAAGACCATATTTTGAAGATGGGGCCACCAAATTCCTTCTCCCTTGTCAAATCGACCCACAGAAATTAAAAGGGTTCGTTCAGGCTTGCCCTCGTTGCTTGATCTGTAGCAGAGCCAGGCCAGTGGAAGACATTGTTCTCCTCCCCCGAGATCACCCGTGCCCTCCACGTGGACGACAGAGTGATCGCGACGGGCCTGCGCATTGTTTCGTGCTAGTGCTTGTCTACTGACAAACGTAAAGAGACAAAACAGGTAGGCAAGAATTAAGAAAGCTTTCCACCAGCTGATGAGCATGGGAGTGGGTAATACTACTCGACATGGGACGGAAAACGACATTACGGACGGCATTCGGCAAAGAAGGGTAGAGAAATAATTCATCGATGCTCCTTCCTTTGGCTGTTTAAAAAGTTTTAAGTACATGACGAGGATTGCATTTTGCGATTCGGCAAAAGGAATTTATTGGTAGCAGCAGTAAAAGACTTCGCTACAACCAACCATGACCATTCGCTATTCAGATGTACTCAGCTTTCATTCAATCAACCAGCTTCCTGCAAAAACTTATTGTCCAGCGACCCAGATAAATAAAGATCCGTTGTCTTGCAGACAAGGAATGCCCACTTTCCGCATCTCATCGTTGGACCTTGTGCTATACGGCGGTTCCATGTGGATGTCTCACTGTGGATCGGCCAGTATCACGGCAAATCTGCCAAGAAGGGTCGTGTCAAACGGCCTGAAGTAGCACTTCATCCACTGCAGGAGGATAGTGCACCACAGTCATTCAAATGCAACAATGACCATGGCTAAGTTCGGATCAGACATTGCACCAGTGATGCAAATCACATGCAACATTGCTGCCTCTGTAGGGCACGAAAGAACAAACGCAGCTGCATGCGCAACGTTTTCTAGAGCCATGTCGCCCAATCGTTTGTCCAACGCATGCAAACGATGTCGACCCCGAGTATAGGCACTGATGGCTTCTCTAGCCTCCGTTGTTGTTTGATCGGCTTCATCAATTTCATAGCGGACACATTGGAATGGTAAAATAGATGACAACACTTTGATGACGGCATAAGATGTGTTATGCGTACACAGATTGCGAATAATCACAAAGTTGATGAATCGCAACAGAATGCGCTCATCAAAGCCAAACACGGATTTTGAGTGACAAATGAGGAGGCGTTAGGGTTGACCTGAATTGTAGATCATGCAGATGGCTGCCTACCTACCCATCTAACTTACCTTCACTTCTCCACCAATCTATTCCACTCTATTCCGCAATAGGCAGCCATAATCCAGCACTCGTGCCTACTGAACAGAACAGTGTGGTCTAGTCAAGCGCAGTCTTGTCCAACGTGCAATGCTGCTCCCAATGCACTACATCTTCTCCTGCTGTCCATTTAGCAAATCGCCATTGCGTGCTGGAAGCAACAGAGGTGGGAACAACGTGGTGAAAGCTATGCCTGCATGAAAGGAATCGGCAACTCACGAATGAACATTGCCACAGAGCTGACGGAGGTGACTCACTTTTGGCTCCCCCCAATCCTGCAGTTGCATGAATGCGCCCCTCGCACCAGAGAGGACAAGAGCGATGAGTGCACCTCACTGATGGAGGCTAGGTAACGCGCTTGTTCAAGTGGAGTGGAAGGAGGAATGGGTGAGTGAGAACAGGAGAGGAGACGAGGAGCCGGGAGCAGGAAAAAAGGAAGGAAGGAAGGAAGGAAGGAAGGGAGGTTAGGGCAATGTCATCGCTTCATGTCTATGCAAAAAGCAAGAGGAGGAGGAGGAGTGGTAGCACAATTTAACCCAATTTCTACTACCCTCATCACCTTTGGTCATTCGACTTCCTTGCAACGGTGATATGGGAGTTGAGGTCTGGGGAGGGGAAGGAGAGGTACGCAGTGACAGCAGCAACGGTAGCGGCAACGCTAGCAGTAAAGGATTTGGAGGATGAGAAGGAAACTGAAGACGAGTAGTGGTTAGGGCAATGTCATCGCTTCATGTCTATGCAAAAAGCAAGAGGAGGAGGAGGAGTGGTAGCACAATTTAACCCAATTTCTACTACCCTCATCACCTTTGGTCATTCGACTTCCTTGCAACGGTGATATGGGAGTTGAGGTCTGGGGAGGGGAAGGAGAGGTACGCAGTGACAGCAGCAACGGTAGCGGCAACGCTAGCAGTAAAGGATTTGGAGGATGAGAAGGAAACTGAAGACGAGTAGTACGATAGAATACAGCACCGTGTCACTGACCATGAACTGAGTGTTGCAAACGAGAATGAGACGGAGAGGAGAGATGAATTGCAGAAGGCTTTGCAGCGCGTACGTAAGCATGTCTGACAGTTGAGGGTGTAAATGACGTCTGCGCTGTTGACATGTGTGTAAAATCGATCAGTGGCACGTGTCGCATCGTGTTGAACAGTGGCGCCTGACGGTGTCGGTCGACTTTGCACAACCATCCTTCTGCTAGGTGGTTTCGTGCTGGCAGGATCTGCTTTCCATTGTGTTTCCTTGCTTTGGTTCATTATCCAGAAACCCTTAGCACATAAGGAGGCAGAGTAGTTAAAGGAAGAAAAACTGAAGGTCTACTGATACTAACGTGCTCTAAGACGGGTGCCTTGACTCGACGAGAGTATCGGCTTGTTAGCTCCCACTATGCCATCGTCCAAGTCACCAAGAACACTGAGTGAGACGTGGTTCCTCATCACTGCCAAGATTGGTCAGTGCTGCCGATTGCGTGCAGGTGAGGGTTAATGGCGTCAAAATCCCTTAGACTGCTTGGTTGTGAGTCTCACATTCGCAGAATCCTGGCTTTGGGAGCCACTTCGTCAGCCAGCGCTCCTGCCACGGCATCACTGCTTCAAATAGGTCCTTTGCACGGGAGACAAATCACTGTCAACCACTGTGACAGCTTTTGCCACTTTGATGGCCAGCATCGTTATGCATCTGGGCATTGCTCCCCTCCCCTCCCCTCCTTCCACCACTAATAATCCTTTTCCGCCTGACAGCAGGAAGGAAGGAAGGAAGGGAGGAAGAAAGGGTGAGGGAAATGAAGAGGACCACCTGTGGGAGAAGAAGAAAATGAAGAAGGCACATAAAGTGAGGAAGATAGGTGAGTGGGTTGGAGAGTGGAAGAGTGGTGACGAAGTGACAAGTTGAATCAATCTAACATCTGCACTCATGCAGACACTGCATTGAACCGGTGCGACTTTCCGCTACTCTCAATGCCTCTGCAATGTTGTCACTGCCATAGCATAGGCAAGGCTCTCCACCACCCACTCGTGCCAGAGAGGACAGGAACGGCGATTGCACCTCTCCGTTGGAGGCGAAGTAACACGCTTGTTCAACTGAATTGGCAGAAGTAACGCGTCCGTTGAAACAAACTGGACGAGAGAATGTGTGGGTGAAGAGGAGAGGAGACGAGAGTTAAAAAGAAGGAAGAGTGGTTGGGGCAAGTTCATCGCCTCATGTCTATGCATAGTGCTGTAGATCTGCCTTCGTCTCTTCTATTGCTCTCCAATGCTTACCTATGCCCGCACTTTTTGCCATGAAGCTGAATGAAAGAAGAATGACTTGACTTGGTGATGGGACCATCAATTTCTCTCCACCAATACGCTTTCAGCAATCGCCCTTATCCTTTACTCCTTTGCCATGCCAATCACATTGCCATACCATTTAACACAATGTTGAATCACTGCATGCATTTGGCTCACGTCTCTCCAAGCACCGAGGAGTAACCATGTGCAATTTCAAGTGTAAAGCTCCTTGCAGATTTTTCCTGTTTGCTAAGCAATTACTTGCTCACATCAGTTACAACAACGTGGTTGACTACTAGGAACAGATCTTTGCAGCAGCCACTCCCTTTATGCTAAGCCAGCTAAGACGATCCCACCTTCAACATGCTCTCGACCAGACCAAAGAGCTCTGATGCATGACCACACGTCCCAACGCATCACCACTTTTGCAATACCCACGTCAACACTTGGGAGATTGCTTGACACGCAAAGCTGGAGGAAGCTCAGCGTTTTACTTCAGAGAGGACCGCGTGGCATTGAGCACAGGTGCGAGTCGGTAGGGGCGCACGTCCAGATTTCCAATATGGTAAAGGACGTAGGAGAATTCAACCCACACCTCCAAAGGGCAAAAAGTACTAGTCGTTCTCTTGCCGCGAGAATGAATGCAGGCAGGTCAGAAGTTCAGACTAGTGACTGGAAGATGCTTGACATCGGCTAATTATTCCACAGAGGATGATAGGATGGCCCATCCTCAAGCCATCTTCACGAGATTGTATGAAGTAGACTCTGTGGTCCTTAGGCTGAGGTGGAGTGCTTATTGGGTCATACAGTGAGTCGAAGTGCACAAGCGACTGCACATGCAGGCATTCGAAGTGAGTAAGTCCTCGCACTCACAGCAGCACAAAGTTCTTCTCAAAGCTGCAAGCAGGAATGCATACGAACTGACAGTCATTTACACATACGTTTGCACGACGAGATGTTGGGTCTGCCAGACGCTTGGTACGGTGGCGAAGAGGAAAGGTTAACAGTTGGGAAACTTTTACAATCTCATATTTTATATGTTAGAAGGGATTCTGGATGTTGATCATTGATTTTTAGGCAACTTGTGGTGCATCTTCTTGATAGTACACCTGCTTCACACTGCGTTGATGGTAGGGGATAGCGGCTCTCCTACCACTGCATTCCACTGCGTTGTCTTGGGCTCTGCTAGGCTGATCAACTGCGCCCGACCCCTGAGCATCCGCAGGTCAACAGATAAGTGGAAGGAAGCAATCGCACCCCGATGGGACTGCTAAAGGCCTTCACCAAAGGGGCACAACCTGAAGATTGGGATTTAAGCCTAGGACGCGACCTTCAATAGCATGGGTACACAGTCCACGCATCAACTGGTATTTTCCACTTCTAGATGCTACAGGCTGCGAAATGAGTGATTCCTACGATATCTTAATACCGAGCAAGGAAGTGGGAACCGATGTTGCCTAGGAATCCGTACTATGTTTCGAAGAAGGGATAGGAAAGACGTTTGCTGTGTCTACGCGACACTTACAAAGGTTTTATAGTAGACAAAAGAAGTGCTACGACATCGGAGTCGACTCAACACCTACCACGAAGCAGATCTAGTCTTGTTATACAGGCCGATTCCCCACCAGTGTAGAGGGATCTTCCTTTCCCCCTCTTCCCCTCTCCCCTCCTGCTATTGGAGGGCTAAGTGTTACGGGACACATTTATTATGATGTGTGCAAAAGAGCATGATAGTGCAGTATTTATGACGGAACGAGCTCTGACTTTAGAGGGGAACCACGAGGGTCCGCGACAAGGTCGAAAGGTGTCCTCCCACCTGTGGTCTATAAAGTGCGTTTAAAGAGCATAATTATTGCAATAGCACTACTGCCTGCATCGCATTGTAGTCCAGAAAACTATCCAAAGTCCCCATAAATAAATAAGCTTAAGAATTTATTTACTTTCCGACTTGCATTTCTGTGCAGCGCCCTTACACTTTCCTGCAAATAAAAGAGGATAAATCCTTGGGCAGAATGCATAGCATTTTCCGGGAGCAAAATACACCGTACTGCCTCGTTAGCCATGACCGACGATTTCACCAACAGCCAAATTAAAATGCCTAGATTAAAGCATTAGTTACTAAAAATTTGCACTAATTCTTGCGCAAATGGAATTCGTTGGCTGCCATTATAACCTAGACGGGTGAGATGATTTCCGAAGACTGATGTCGTATTTATATGTTTCGCCCATTTCACAGTGGTAGTCGGTGGCTTGATAAACATTCTATTCAACTAGACGCTGGAACAATATTCACTTAAACTCGATAAAGAAATGTCACCACTACATATAGCGTCCCGAGGCTCCCCTTAAGGTAAAAGAAGGCGCAGTACTAGGGCAGAATATATGTATTCCGGGAACAGAGGGCTTGGGGGCTGTTGGCACGGCCCGGAGGCCGACCAACCGGCTAGAACAAGATGGCCACCCAAGTGACCTAAACCGGTAGTTCTAACAAACAAAGTATTACACTGCATGCAATTGTCTGAACTGATTATTAAGGGAATGGAATTGCCTTGTAATTGGTCCACTGCCAGTTCCCTCAACCACTAATATTGGCAGAAATTCAATGAGGCTGGTTGATGTATGCGGGTGAGCGTTACAGCTAAATCAGAAGTGCTATCCGAGAAGTAACCTTACTCGCTTAGACAATTGTAAGGAAGAAAAATAAGCAAAGTCCATCTTCGCAACTGCGCAGGCACCTCAATGTCCAACCAGCAACTGTAAGGCTTTGGCACGGACAACTTGGCCACAGCTAATGTAACGAACATTTCAAAATACAGCAGCCAACTAGATTCGCTTGAAAGGCTGCAGTCGGACGAGCGTAACCATAAATATGCATCGAACCACGTAAGCTCTTTCATTCCTGCAGCCAAATCCAACATCAAAGACACATGGACAGCGGTAAGTCCTACCATTGCAGAAGTACAAAATAAGCGGACGATGACTGGATGTCTCTGTAATTTTAGTCCAATAAAATGTTCCTGATAAAAAAATATTCTCCCTATTGCTTCGGATTTTGGCGCCGAAATGTGGAGTGAAGCGCAACACAAGCATCTGATTTTCAGCTTTGTTCTGAACACTTTCTTCCCACACGTTGCAGGTTCGTGCAACTGTCCACCATGGTTAGCGCTGAACGAACACCCTACATTTAGTCAGTCCTATTGAGGGTGTGCGGAAGACTAT
Organism: Taenia saginata; assembly: GCA_001693075.2. Taxonomy (NCBI): domain Eukaryota; kingdom Metazoa; phylum Platyhelminthes; class Cestoda; order Cyclophyllidea; family Taeniidae; genus Taenia; species Taenia saginata. The sequence continues at coordinate 591,845 of LWMK02000055.1, read as the reverse complement.
TCACTGATAGCCTCTCAGTTCGCAACGAGAGATCAGACCCGTGAGCGAAACTGTCTCTCACCCCTTCACTCAGTGACGTGTTCTCATTGGCATGATGGCTTCTAACGCGTAGATTTATGGGAGTCATTAGACACACTGACCAGGCAGGGAGCCACCACTAAAAACTAAAGAAGAGCACGTTTTCGCCTAAATACCCCACTGCACTCAGAATGAAAACACAGCAACACCAAATACAGACTTCCCAAATTAGATAGAACTGCCATCATTTACTAAAAAATTTGCACTTTATTTTGACAACTTACTAAGCTAAGCGTCATCAGGCGGCACTCAGAGCTCAAAATCTAAGTACTAAAAAGTAAGAATTTCCACCATATAATTCGAAGTATACAATGCTAAAGATGGATGAAGGAATGCTGCTAATTGCTATTTGGTAGTCGATCGCTGATAACGAGTCAATCATAAAGAATGGGTTGTCAAGCAAAATCCGACAGCGGCATTGGGCGAACACAGCGAGTAAATGATGAAAGAAGGGATGGTGGAGTGCGTTCGGTGACACAATAATTCTGCCTCCATAATTTGGAAGGCGATGTGTGCAACGTTGAGCAAAATACGAGGCAATGGCCCGTGAATAACGCATTGGTGAGTGCTACTGGAGAACAGTGAGCAGTAAGCTGTTAATATAACCAGAAACCCACGAACTCAAGTCACCAACGCAGGTGCTCCAGAACTAATCGTTTATAACAAACCATAAAGTTTATATCAGTAGCAATCCTACGCTTGAAAAAAATGATAAGTGATTAAACACTTAACTATAGTAAAAGATGGTGAATTTTGCGCATTTGCAACATTGGTATTGTAGAGAAACCGACCACGGATACGTGACTAGACCACTCATGTTATAGGTCCTCATACATTTGAAGTGCATTCAGCTACCGTTTATGGTTATCACTCCACAAGAGTTGTGCACGAAATATATTCAGATGTTTGCTACTCACAATAATTCAGTAGCATTTGATTGCTAGAACATGCCAACATACCATTCCTCCTCTTCATTCAAGATGCTGCAAACAAGGCTCGTGTACAAAAGACATTCAGATGTTCGCTACTCACAATAATTCAGTAGCATTTGATTGCTAGAACATGCCAACATACCATTCCTCCTCTTCATTCAAGATGCTGCAAGAAGACTTCTAAGGCGTCTTTGTTTTGGGCACAAAAACATTCATTGCTCAAGTTTAACCGATTGGCTGCATGAAAGTAGCAACTCAATCACCCACTTGTCCTGATTACGACAGCCACTTGAAACCCACCTTGTATCCTCGCACAACTGCGTCATGAAAACTCCAATTCCACGCATCAAGCTAGGCAATCTTTTGCTACCATTTTAACAGATCGTGTGTTCGAATGGAGTTACTTCACAGTGTAGAAAGTAGTTTGAACATCGTTGTTCATCGAGCATATCTCGATCATAAGCCCAGAAGCTTACCAAACCTATTTTGAATACTCGAAGCAATGAATGCCAATTATCATAATCATCATCTACTATGCATTGAGAGCATGCACACGTTAATCGTGGCACTCATCAACAGACTGGCCCGCTACTGCCACTCATTTGTGCCTTCAAATTGTTAGCAAACGTCACAAGAGACATGTCTGCAATCTTCTCACGACGCCTGACATTGTTACCTTAAATACATGCGAAAGAGTTTGTGAGTGCTTGATCAACACGCAGAAATCATATTTCCTCTTCAGTGTGAATTCATCCACGTGAAGAGGGAAGTGATAGCAGACTTTTAACGACCTTTGCTTAGCTCACAGCACTTCTGCAACCTCCACTCAAACCAGAGCTACCGCTTACGTATGGAAGGAAGGGAAGGTAACGTAGTAGTGTGAGGCATCTCACACAAAATCCGACTGTTAGCATCAGCATCTGCAACACTTTGTACTGACCGAATTCCCACTTCAATGGGAATCCGCATGCACACGCAGTTTGCAGAGCCAAGTGATAGCGGTCATTCTGGCTTAGGAATGGAATCGGAACAATGAAGGCAGCCAAGTTCAAAAAATCGTTGTCGAATCGAACACACACACCCCTCTTTGTATTTCAGTAGACGCCACTAGGAATGCAAGGATGTACCTCTCTGCCTAGTAGAGCAAAAGCACTCCAACTCCCACTGCCAGGTCAGAATGCAAGAGCTGTTGCATAAAGTACAGTAGAATGGACGCAAAAACGCACTCTTTTGAGAAGTCAGTTGGACAATGCACAAGTTTCATTGATGTGCCGATGCAGTGGTGGTAGTTCTGGAGTTTGCCCATGCGATGTGAGCAAACGACCTAAAATACTGCTGCATTAAAAGGGTTATGCATTGGGGATGTGCACCCTCTCACTCACCTAAAACACACTTTTAGTACACAAGTGCTGGCAATTAATTTTAAAATACTGCATGGAATGTGTTTGTCTTTAGTTGGCTATTTCGCCCTCGATATCGGTGTTGTTTAACATTTTATCACGTAGAGACGCAAAAAGAGCTTGATTATGGACAACAGCAAAGAACAATTGCTAAACACCTTTCTTTGTTCTTCACTGCTAACATTGTAATCAAACGGCACCGACAACGACGACGACATCCACTGCATAGTTTTGGAACAGCGGGGAAAGCAGAGGTAAACGTCATTCAAGATTCAAGGTCTCATCTCACTGGATGGTCTGCTGCACTCTCACTGGGCGTATAAATGCAAGAAGGCGGTGACACACTGCAGACCTCCTTTACAGCTTACATCTGTTCCAACATGAACGAGCATTCCCATCACACCTCTTCACTCATCGAACTTGAGGGGGAGAAGCTGACTGACTGCTGTTACTACTGTGACGATACCAAGTCCAAGAATGCAAAATGGTGTAACCTGGCCTCATTTGTGTTACTTCCATAGTGCATAGACACATCAACCAGTAGGCTCAACGTGGACGTCTACAGGTTTCTCATGAACAGCAAATGGCGTTGGTAAGCAACCAACGATTACACCATCCTCACCTCCAATTTAGGCATGGAAGTCACGTCTACCAGACCGTGAACGAGCAAACGTGTCGTCCAGCCTTTACGATGAGGTGTGACACCGAGCATTTCAGGATTTCAAAGACACATTAGAGGGTGCAGATGAAGGGCGAAACTCCGAATGATTCTAAAGAGAGACGGGCCCCTCGACCATAGTAATGCCATCACCTCTTCTTCGCTGCGAAAGGAATCGCACGACAACATTAACGACAATATTGGCAGTCGTATATTAGCTGAAAGAACTGGGTCCACATGGCCGGGCATAAGTGGGAGTAGGGGTGAAGCTCAAGAATCCAGATGGTCAAAATCTTCCAGTCAGAAGCGATGGCAAGCTTAACATGAACACATAGATCATCCAGCCGAAAAGACAGGAGTCCCTTATGAGGACATCATTTAGGCCCATCTCCAGAGTCGAACGTATCAGTTTGCAGAAAACAAACAAAGGAGATCAAATATTACCTGCAAAGAAAGACACCGAATGGAAATGTTGCGCACACTTCAGATGCACGCTAACATCAGCTTTTGCCGACTTGTCGAATGCTGTCGTGCTGCTTGTCAGCGTTGAGGTCAAATGCGTAATCTTGAATTGATCCGCTTGCGTGGAGGCGCACAATTCAAGGACAGCTTCGATGAGGGGCAGAAACACTACTGCAAATTCCAGATTTGCGTACATGGCTCATCGCAGACAGGCATTACTGCTGAGGCATTTGCCGATTTTCTGGTCCAATCCACGCTTGTGTAAGCATGATTCCACCAGTTGCCATGCACCGTGTCAGGTGAATTCGCGCTGACTACCCGTGATCCCATATGCCTCTGGATCACACGCAATGCAGCAGCAAAACCATCGGCTCTCCACAATTCGGCTTCTATCACCAGTAGTACTGACTGAGCGGACAAACGCTGGTTAGCGATGGCGTGGTGGACTTGGTTGCCGGTTGCCTTTCTTCTGTTTACTTCTTCTACGATCCTTAATACGTATTTTTTAATTTCGGCACCTACGTAGCACTTTGGTCTGCTTGCACCAACCACATAACCCGTTTTTCCAAAAGCAGTTAAATGTCAAATGACACAGCCTGTTGACTTGTGTTTCAAGGACATTGCCTTCATTCGACACCTCCATCAAACGCACAAATTGGTCGTACCCGCTTATGCTGACTTCAGGCAGAACTATCTGCGGTAGAACACACACTCCTGCGCCATGATGCGTTGCAAGACTCAGTTCTCTCCCCCTACCTCGCCTGTCCTCAGACACATGTCCGGGCCCCCATGGAGCAGTGTAAGCGTCTGCTCCACCAATGCAAGTACGAACACTTCAGCCATACATTGCGACAACAACAAGCAACTGCAGCCTCCCTTCGCTGAGACTCTCACATCTGTGCTGCCCAAAGGAGGCTTTGTAGTGGAAGAGAATGCAATGGTCACGACTCTGGCTGGAGCCGAATGTGTGGTGCCTGAGAGGCATCTGCACCTCGTCCACGGGTAAATCCATCTTGTCATCACCACTGGAAAACCATACGCATTAGTTGTACAATTTAAAACTGAACGAAGTGAAACTGTGAAATGGGACTCCTGGTGTATTGCTAGCGTCTTGTGCCCTTGTTCATGTGCACATCATGTTTTGTCGTCTCCGTGGAGCTCAGCCTCTTCGCACAGGCTGGCATGCGTTTCGTGTATTTGATCGAGGTCAGCATGACGAGGTGTGCTGTAACTCACATCACGTGGGGAGTAACTTGGCAGTGTTAAGGGTTGAACAACAGCATTCACCGCATCCGTTGTCCCACATGGTATTAATAGTGGCAAAGCAGCTAATAAGCGTCACTGGGGCGTCTCTGCCATACAAGCTGGCAAAGGTATTGTGCTAGGATCGTTGGCTTTTATTGACGAACCTCTTCACCGAATCAGTGCATGAGTCGTACTAAGAGCTGCACAAATTTAAACGAATGCCGACTCTGAAGGACTTGGGCGGGTTAACATTAACCCTCATTTGTTTGCGATGTATTGCTGGCATAAATGCAGAGGAAGATGTAATGGCCTGCTGCAAAGTGCTAAGGCGTATTAATCACTCCCTCACTGCACTGTAGTGACCTATCGGAAAGGGTCTACTCTAACAGATCCCGTTAAAACATTTGTGTTTTCAAAAATGGTATGGGGAATGAAGCCTACCCATCAGGCAGTCATCTGTGATGCTTTCATCGTGAGGTGCACCACACACGCCAATGAGGGTCGCCACATGAGTGAGAGTTGGCACCCACATCGTTTTTAATGGAGAGGTATCTCGCTGTCCGCACTACCGCAATGACCCTCCTTTTCGCATTGCCATGCGCATAAGGTGACAACTGAAAAGATTTTCGACATTTTCGATTGAGAAACCAATTGTTTTTTCAATGAGTGATTTCAGATGCTTACTCTTACCGAAGAATTTATATCCAACACACAGGTGATCAAATGACAGCATCTCGCAGCTTGAACTGGGTTTTCTGTCGTTTCGTTGCAACAGGCACTACGAAGTGATGATTACCTTGACAAAAACAAGGTCAATCATGTCCCACCTGCCTCAACCATTCTCTCTCTTGTGCTAGGAGGTTGATTGTGCATCATCACAAAGCCCTATCAAAGGTGGCAAGAAAGAGGCAAGACGAGGCTCTGAGTGCCTTTGGCTATTGAGACAGAACTTATTTAAAGAAAAAGGAATGGTGACACAATGGGAGGGACGCATGGGCTCAATAGTGCTGCAATCGTCCCGGTGCCACCTGATAGGCTACCTTGATTGAGAAGATATCCAAGCAGCATGTGCACTCGTGTTTTTACCACTTTTGAACTGCCAAGGCAAACCGGTTTTGTAAGCACTGTAGTGCCTTCCATAATCCATACCTTTGCTGTAAGTGCATGTCCTACAGTAGCTTCGCATGTCTTTGTTGTTCTGCCAAACAGAGTAACAAGAATACTTGCCATGTGAGCCGAATATAGGCCATTTTTAAGTTTATTTAAAGTAGTTAAGGATTAGTGCCTCTTAATTAGAAAGGGCACAAAACACTTTGCTTTGTGAAAATGTGTTGCAAATATTTTGCACATGTTAAGATAAAAGCGCAAGATGTCAGCTTCCATCTGGACTTTCACTCCAGCCTGGTGTGTCTGTGCCATTTGTCTTCGCCTAAATCATGACATTAATAATGCAAATAAATACTTATTTGAGGAAGTCTATAGTGCTACTAATATTGAATGAGTGATGGCTGCGAAGTGTTAAGTCGAGAAGTTCCATCGTCTCCAGGGGCGTCGAACAACCAACTAGCTAATTTTCCTATTTTTAGGAAAAAAAGAAACAAAAATGCGCAAAACTCATCACTGCTGTGCGCGGATTTCTTGAGATATTTGGTCTTACACTGGATGGAGTACTTCGAAAGTCACCTGCCCATCATCAGCATCGGGTGGTCTGTCGCGAACACTGACTATTTCATGCTACTAAGCATGAGTCAGTAGCAATTATGGCTTCTGTTATGGATGAACATGCTAGGATTTATTTCGGGCATTAAGTCGATGGCTGTTCCATGCAACACTCCATATTCAGGTAGGAAGGCAATCGTTTTGCAATTAAAATACGGCTAGCTATAAAAGTGTGCGTGCTTTTTACACGGGGCGAATTAGCTGTCCAAGGGGTTATTTAAGGCGAAGATGCTTGAGGATTCCTCCAGCATCATGCATTGATTAGTCATCTTCACACGTTGTCGGAAGTATATGACCGCAATCAAATCAGGTGCGGTGTTTTGCAGCCACAAACTGCAGGCACTCAAAACTACTGATTAGCAAAAGTCACCACTCTATCCTGTAGCCTGGTTAGTTAATTGGGTGAGACACCCACCGACTGACCGGACGCTTCTTTCTGTTTCCCTTACTTGTGAAATAACCTCCAATTGTACGATCGACATCCCTTGCCAGATTTACCATCCAATCAGAACTTCTCTTCTCTGACCATGCAGGTGTCAGTGAGGGCGAATACGTCGTTGAGGTGCGCTGATGCTGCTAAAATAGTGGCAGTCTGCGTCGCCTACTACTGTCAGGCTATAAAATGGTATAGGCCGTAAAAGTGTGTATAGCGTGCCTACACTAAATCTTGTGGCTTTTACGATGATGATGGTGATTAGGAAGCGGAGAAGCAAGAGGGAGACAATGAAGGTGATTGAGAGAGTGGAAATGATGGAAGCGTCGGCACCACTACAAAATGGCATGCTGCTAATAAACAGCCAACAAGAAATGAATTCTCTCGATGCCCCATTCGACTAGGGAAATGATCCACAAACGAGCATTTAGAGAAATAGCAATGAAAATAAAACGAAAGTAAGTTAGAGAGAACAAAACAAATTCCTCAGTCCTTCATAAACCTCTGCACTGCTCACTACTGTTTACGTACAGTGAAGATCGTTGAGAAGAGTTGCAATTTCCACTTTCTTATTTCAAGACATTTAATGACGTCCCATTCTCTTCCCTTTCCTGTACCACAAGATTCTACCTCTCACTGTCATATTTCTCACCTGTGCAAGGTAATCGAGTTTGTCCACGCCCTCCACAGCCAGCTCCATCATATCCACGGTGGTCCGCCTAAGGAAGCACTGTATGCTTCAACATCCACCCTACATACGCTACCGTTGATGCTATTTATTAAATCAACATTTGTGTATTTTATGTCCTTCTACAGTGACCCGATGACTTCCGGGAATGCAGCGACTCGACATCACCTCCCACCCACTCAACCACGTCTGCTAGCGCGTAAGAAATTTTGATGCAGCCTCACTGACTTCTCCAATCCACCAAACATGCAAACAACCAAGACAGCAAGCAAGTTCGCTAGCGAGGAAGTAATCAATGAAGCGGTTAGTCGATACAAATATTCAAATTGAAATCTGAGGCTTGACATTCTCATTTAACGCAGCCGCACGTACTCTACCGATGAATGACGGACCTGCTAAAGTAGAAGTCAAACCAGCCCTGAAGCTGCTAGTTGCAGCCTTGTATTTGCACTTCGCTTCTCGGTGGTGGAGGCGAGTCCGGTGTTGGTGCAATGGCTGGCCACAGACTACAATTGCAGCTGGTAAGGCTCACTTTCTCTCTCTTGAGGTGATCACACATGGCAGACCAACTGCTCCTTCTTCCTCCCTCATCTATGCTTTTCGGACACTGCCTGTGCAGGAGAATGTGTGTGTGTGTGGATTGGGTTGGTGCGTTGCTACCGATCCCACCAACGCCACCAAGGCCATTATGCGCAAAGACACCTCTGTCAATGTCGCTTTCACATCCGCTACCACCGCTTCCACTGCCGCTGTCACCAACACCAAAGTCAACGAATTCGAAGGAAGAAGCTACTACTCTACTGCATAGAGCAGATAAAGCAAGTGCAGAAACAGGGTTAAGAGACGCAGGTGGTGAGGCTGGTGATGTGCTTGAGGAGTTTATACAATGATAAACACCGCATCGACTCAGGGAGTAGGAGGTCGTGACGGTGTGTTACTACATTTTTAAGACGGATACATGGTGTGAGACTGCAGAGAGTACAGGCATTGATTCCAGCCTCTCCTCCACCAACAGTTGTGAGCGACGCAACTGTGACTAGCGTCCAGCATTACAGGCACCATCCAAGTCGCAGTCTTTGGTGGGTCACACGCCTGTACTTAGCTAAACTGCCTCAATCCAAACAGAATCACCAAGCCAATCACCATTTGTCTCCATTTTAGTGACGCAAGTGCCTGCGAGGATGACTGAAGAACGTACTTCGTCGTTGTTGTTGCTGTTTCTGCTATTCCGCAGCAAGTGATTATGCAAGTTCATTCCAAAATTTACCGTGTTTGTGATATTCACAATTAAATAAAATTTTGTGTTGCTCTTCTCTGGCTTGTCACTTTAGAGTGCGGTGTGGATGATTATGCGATTGGTCGGCAGCGTAGGACAACGTCTAGGCAGGCAGATGCGGAGACGAGGACAGCAGCAATGGCATCAGGCAGACAGGCACCCAAGCTCATTGGAGGGATATTCCAGCCACCTGTCTGATTCTCTGACTTGTCTGCATTAATTCACCAGACAAGAGAAGGACACGTGCTTTAATTTCTTTCAAAACCCAAAGTGGATTTTCCGATGTCACACTAGNTCATTGGAGGGATATTCCAGCCACCTGTCTGATTCTCTGACTTGTCTGCATTAATTCACCAGACAAGAGAAGGACACGTGCTTTAATTTCTTTCAAAACCCAAAGTGGATTTTCCGATGTCACACTAGTAATCTGCAAAGCCGTCTATGCTGGCACGTGTGCTAATTGTCAGATAAGCATTTCTGGAGTAAAGCGCTGAGCCTGCTCCAGCTGTGGGAGTCAGGAAGTCCACTATGGGTTGACGTGGGTATCGCAATGGTGGTGATGTGATGGGACACAAAATCATGCATCAGAGCTATTTAGTCAGGTCGGGAGTGTGTTAAGGGCGGCCTCGAATCAGTTGGTATAGCACAAAGGGATTGGCTATCAAAAAGATGTATTTGTAGTGATGGACCACTTTGCTGAAACTGGTGTGGACAAGTGAATGCTAAGTAAACTCAAAGAACCTGCACAGGACTTTGTGTTTCAAATTGTACATGGTTACTTCTGCAGTGGTGAGAAGAGGTGATGCTCAACACTTGGAGAGACATCAGCCAAAGGATGCGGCCAGTTCAAATTGAAATCTCAGGTTTGACATTCCTATTTAATGCAGCCGCTCGCACTCTGACGATGAATGACAGACCTATGAAAACAAAAGCGGAAATGGCGTTGAATCTGCTAGTTGCAGCCTTGCATTTGCACTTCGCTTATCGACAGTAAAGCCGAGTCCGCCGTTAGCAAAATGGCTGGCCGCGGACAGCAAGTGAAGCTAGTAAGGCTCACTTTCTGTCTCTGTATGTGCTCGCGCATGGCGGACCGACTTCTTCTTCTTCTTCCCTCATCACAGCCTCTCTTACAATCCTCGTGCAGGGGACTGCTTGTGTTTGGATTGGGTTGGTGCGTTGCTGCCGCTCCCACTAACGCCACCGAAGCCATTATAGTAAAGGCACCTACCTCGTCGTCGTATACACCTCCGCTTCCATAGCTCTTGCTGTTGCTGTCACCGGCATCCACGTGAACGGATTCGGCGACACCGTTGCAGCAAATGCTTTGCTGGATGAAAGAAGGCGCTACCCTTCTGCATAGAGCAGATAAAGCAAGCGCAGAAACAGGATCGAAAGACGCAATCACTGCGGACAAAGTTTTCTTCGTCTCGAGAAGGTGAAAATAAAACTGACGGTGAAGCACTGTAGCATCAAATGCTTATTCCTCAAATGATTGCTCTAGAACCGTTTGCGTTGCTTCTGATGTATGTGTTTACAACCACAAAAAACGTTTTGTTCGTTTGTAAGAACAAAATTTGTCAGCAAAGTTTTGCACCTTTCCAAACAGAGTAGAAGCACAGCTTTCTTTAGCCTTTGTACAGAAGTAAGAAATTCTTGTAGATCTGAGCACAATGTCTGGTGATTTCCGACAAAAATTGAACTAATTTAGCTTTGCATGTTTTGTGAAGGGATGGTGCACATTCGTATTGTAGTGGCTCTGACTGTGGAGATTGTTGTTGTGGCCAAACGCCTCGACTTTTATTCCACTCTTAGTTAGGACCTTTTCGGAGGGCAGCACGAAAGTCATTGGAGTGCTTGCACCACAGAAATTCAGCGCACTGATCCTCCTTCACAGACATGGCAGAGTGTGCAAGCGATTTGAGTCCATGCAAGTGCTTCGAGACAGTTTTCCGTCTTCAATGAAGAGCAACAAGGTAGTGATTATTTCAGATAGGCTGGCNTCCTTCACAGACATGGCAGAGTGTGCAAGCGATTTGAGTCCATGCAAGTGCTTCGAGACAGTTTTCCGTCTTCAATGAAGAGCAACAAGGTAGTGATTATTTCAGATAGGCTGGCCCCGTCTCAAACAAAGTGACGGGCTTATAAACGCTGTCTGAGGGGGTGATGCAAGTTTCATTCAATCACCCCTTTAAGAGAGGTCTTAGATTTATCTCAGCTTGACTGACGAATTGGAGTGAGAGTGTCCAGCACCGTGATGGAACATTGCGAAACCAGAAGTAGAACACATGGTGCTTTTGGTTTCATTGAGAAGCGGATTCTTAAGGCTCTTTCACTGATGGCTAGGAAGACGTGTGGTTCCTGGATGATAGCAATGGGTGAAACCTCCAAGGTGAATCCAACCAGATGACAGGGATTTTACGCTGATTTCAAAGTGCCCCTATCAGGGTTCCAAGGAAATCATCATGTCTGGCAGCATTTTATAACCATAAACATTTAATGAATTTGGTTAAAGCAGAACACCATTTCCTGGAATGAAGCCCTTTCATCGTGGCCTGCAGCTCTGCTTAGTTTTTCTGATCTCCGCACTCCTAGATCTGATGGCACCTTTAGCGTCAATCCAGTCCTTTCCAACCGAGCCAAGCCTTTCCTTTGCCTTACATAGGCGTCGTGAATACCTTTACTGACCTTGAAGCAGTAGAATGCTACTTGTAATCAGCACTCGCCATCGAATCGGAGCCTTCGGTTGGGCTGGCCACTTAGCGAGCCTTCGTTGTTGCTGTGACAGTGGAGGATAGAACCGTGCCCAAACGTCATCTACGATCCTTCACCCCGTGGTGCCGCTTCCTCAATGGTTGAAGAGCGAGGGAATAGGAGCACACGTAATTGTAGCAAACTGTCTGTTGAGCAAGGTTTGCCATTAAACTTAGCAAATTATAACCAGCTTCAAGGCAAGTTCACTCGACGCAGAGGTCTCGCTTACTGCTTAAGTAAATTGGTTGGGAACGGTGACCGCGTTATCGACCAATGAACAACCAATCACCCATGGTAACTTGAAGTAGCGTAGATGAGGGTTTTGGAAGATGAGGTTAACGGTAAATGTGCAAAAGGTACTGCCAGGGCGCAGGAATGAGCAAATGAATGAGATGACACGCGAGATTGCAAGTAGATCCAACTAAACACAAAATCACTACAGGCAGAACCTTTGTGCCAGCGACTCTTTAAGACTAAAACAATCCATTAACTGCAACCTTCCACACAATCGCGGTGATTTGGACGGCATCAAGGAGGAGTTCGGGCAATGGATGGAATGGATGCCAATCCCATTCCCTAGTGGCAATAAGGTTGTATGCTGATGAAAATACCCAACATATTTTCTCTTCCCTTTATTTTGCCACATACAATCGCGAAGCAGGAGAGAAGAAGCGTTAAAGTGTAATCCTGACCACTGAACTCACGCATTTGCAAGGTTTTGTCATCAAGAGCATCTCAACGGGTCAAGGTCCTCATATTCATTAGTTTCGATGAAACTAAATAAAACCGACTACATCACCCCAGACTGCAAGCTACTCCATCTTTGCAACTGCTAAGCTTTGGTATGAACAAATTGGCCACCATGACTGGTCAGGCATTAATTCATAGTGAAGTTCCCTGTTTATACAAGTGATTTGACCTCTCGATGTTAGCTTACGCGATATTTTGTTTCGTACACATAACCAATCACTGACAGCATCTTGTCATGGGGCGTGCTCACTTTCACTTTCATGTCTTGAACCGCATTGACAGAGGAGCACTCAGGAGTTGGTAGTAAATATTATAAAATCAGGAGTGAATTTTTAACATGGTATTGATATCCCAGCTTAGAGTGTAAAGTGAAATAAGGTAACATATATTTGTTCAAATAAATCAGGATAGTCTCAAATCACACAAAGTAGGGCTTGAAATCAGTCCAACTGATGCTTAGTTAGTGGGTGCCATCCTCTTCATCAGGTCTTATGTAGGCTACGAGGGTAGACTACACCCTCGCACACTAAGGTGAGTCGCTGCCTTCAAAAATTCTTCCAATACGGTGTTTAAATATTTTGTTATCGTTCTTACAAAAACAACTAGGTCCTTTCGGCCTGGAGTCTTGATAAAGGGCAATCAAAGTTCATTCATTCATAGAAATTGATTAGTCTCCAGACGCTCGCAACTTGTCCGCAACATTAAGCATCCCTATAATGCCTCCATCGAAACCCACTGCAGTGTTCCCAACAATTGTGTTGCATTTTTCTAGCAAAGCGGCAAAATTAAAATTCTTATATGCTGAACGTAGAACTACCCTTCATTCTCTTGTTTTGTTTTTCTGTAGCCTACTCTAACATCTTAACTACATGGACAGTGGATCACTCTCACTGAATAACACTTGCTGAACAGCGGAGTTAAATTTTTGTCGAATTTAAAGACTCTCATGTTAATCGCAAATCATTCGAAACTTAATAGTTTTTTATTTGCTTTCTTTTGTTTAAGCAAGTGGGTTGGTGGCCCGAGGTCAGTTCTCGCAATAGCCAGTACGCGAGTTGGGGCGTCACCGGCAGCACGGTGGCAGAGCATAGGTTGTTTTATGCCCCTCATGTCTTTAATTCATCTTAGGATCAGCTAGACCAAGGTTTGATTAGCTCATAAAGCAAAAGTTGTGGATAATGATGGTAGTCATGCAAGTGATCACGATGAAGTAGGGAGCTTAAAGAGAAACATGGCTGTGTAGTCCCAAACTCAATGAGCTAAATGAAGCGGGGTCATTTATAACGCAATTAAGTAGCCAACTCCAAGCTAGGAATGCTTTGACGCATATTTATTATAAAATCAGTAGATGTGGTGAGTAGGCGCCTATTTCCACCTCTCTGCCAGTATCTACAGCAGTTGCTTAAGAATGCTGTATTTTTTTATGTTACCCTGTTTATTTGCCCAACCTCAAACCAACTCTTTCTACTCTACCGGCACAATGGAAGAGTTGGAGTCACTAAGTGAGGTGATTGTCAAATACTCACGACGTCCTATGTACATACTGATCGCCACCATGTTGATGAGCCTCGTTGTTACCACCCTACTGACCGTAATCCACGGGATTAGTATCAATCCTCCTTCTAAAGCTAGCTGCTATTCCCAAAACAGCTTAAGCTGTTTTACTTGAGCCGTTTTGTGCTCTTGGTCATCAGAGATCAGTTCTAATTCCACCACTTATTATAATTTATTTTAGGTTATTTACTTGCTTCAAAACAGGCAGCTGTGGTGAAAGGAGTCAAGGCATTACTTGGTACGTGAACGTCTCTGACTTAATCAAAGTACCATATGGTCATATACTATTTGCAGATAAATCTCTTTCTGCATAGATTTATTTGACACATCCAATTTATGTTGTGTAGAATGTTGGCGAAATCGTAACTCATTTTCATTGAACACAGATGTTGTCTTTACTCGCTCATTCCCCACTGTCCTCCTCACCTCAATGTCGTCCAAATTACATGCGGTGCTTGCTCATAAGCGATTGTGGACTGAGGTCGTGCACTTTCTTCCTCTTCGAATACACTGACTGGTGTGGTCGTTCACACGCCTGTATTCATCAACGCACCCACTACACAACTAGTGGGTCTCAATGTGACGCGTCAAGCAGAACACATAGACAGTGGTCTTCTTTTCTTTGCCACACTTCAATCAGGTCCTGGAATCTCCTCCTCCTCCTCCTTCTTTGGAGACGTTCCACAGCTGGCGCAGAGGCGATTTTGCAGGAGGCCAAAGCGGTGGTTACTAGGTAGGTTCCATTAGACCTGCAAAGGGACACTCGCATCTTCTTAAGGGCTGCAGCTGGTTTTCGGATGCTCAAGTAAACAATCTCAATGCTGCGATCCATTCCATGCAGACAGAAGGGAAAAAATTCATAAGAATTAATGCGGTTTTTGTAGTCGCTTCCTCAAGTACAGTCGTGAAGACATGGCAACACCTGTGAGGAGTTGCAGAATGCATTGTGTGCACTGTGGAAGCCTAGCGAATCTACACTAGCAATATTTCTCAAAATGATGGCGATTGCCACAGTTGGAATGAAACACGCTACTAACTGAGACGTGATGAGTGGCACAAACGCACTTATAGAACGACGAAGCCAGGAAAGGCGCAGGCGCTGATGGTGGCGATGGGAAGCGCGCTGGCAGAGAGGGCGTGGGAAGGAGTAGTGGTGAGCGCGGTGGAGGATGTGAGGGATTCTACTCCTGGTTGATGGTCAGTTACCTCATGCAAAACTTGAGCAAGTACCTTTAAACGTTCAAGCACATGATCTGCGTGCATCATAACCTACCTCCCAAAGCATCCGTTCGGCTTCCATGCAGTCCGCATTCATGCATCCACACCCAAAGCCACGCATTTGCCCATACCGCCATGGGTTCCAAGTAATGGTTTAGAACAACGGAACCCATGAGAAGGGAGCAAGAAAAGCCACCATCCTTTTAGACAAACTCAAGATTCTTTTGAGGTACTTATATCAGCTTAAGTACAACAGCCCGCTGGGTGAAGCTTTAATCATGCTTATTCTCAAAATTAACCCTTGGCAGGCATGTATATCCCCCACGGGCACCAATTCTACTTACAAATGCAGAAGCATCTGTCCATAAAATCGTGCTGGCACAAGTGACTTGACAAACTTTTCTGCATAGAGCACCGGTGATTAGCGTATTTTCTTTGCAGCAGCATTTTGCCCTCCATAGTCCAGTTCTTCTGCCTTCTCAGTCATGTGCTTTGACACGTCCTTTTTCGAGCCTTGCACTTTACCTACAAATTGCAATCCTTTATCAGTAAAATTAAACTGCTTTGGCGGAAAATAGGTCACTCATTGGCAACTGCTTGTTTGCAAGGTCGTTACTGCTTTCCTATTAAGCTGGTGAAGTACTATACGAGGCAACGATGCCAATGGCAACCGGCGCTCAAGTGTTGGCCTAAACCATGGCAGGATCCATCAGCATTAGCCGGAACAAGGCATCTTGTTCGACCAACTTCATAAATGGACAAACTGTCATCCATCCATCTGCCATTTACGCATCTAGCATTCAATCTCTGCCTACCTGTCCTACAAAACAACATATTTCCCTCTATTTTAGTCCCACTTATCAATTATATATCCGTTCATGCATTTATTTATTCCCTTCCCGTCTGTCCAGATGGTCAGTACTGATTCCACACCCGCTTACAAATCCAGCTCATCATCTTCCATCCAACCACGAATTCCACCCATTGAAAAATGAGCACCATGTCTGATGGATTGAGAGTCATCAATGCCATAATCGCCACTGACAGATGTGGCACTGTTCCCAATTACTTGCAGAGAAGTACGTTGCTGATTATTCGGCATGGCTCTTGTAGGGGAACACTGCGCCCCTGTTCCGTCCCTTGTCATTGCTTGGTACGCTGAACTTGGACGATGCAAGCAGTCAGATGACCTTCGTGCCACTAACCAAAGAGGCCCTACCCATGGGTAGAATGAAAGCGATGGTGTTTGGGCACAGCTACAGCCTCTACAGTCACAGCCACCTTTGTTTTTGGGTCGCCACGAAAAAAGAGCGCTACTGTCCCACCTGACTCATGTCATGGATCTGCAGGTGAGCGGTGCTGTTAATAAATGACGGCCTACTGGTTGACTACGAGTAGAGGCGTTGACAGTATCAGGGCAGGGTCAATGAAGAAAAGGACGTACTCGTATTTAGCATGTGACGTGGGTAGGTGTCATCTTTAAGGAATGTTGGTAAGAAGGTAAGCTCGTCCAGCATTTGCAGTGCTACAACCAAGTACGAAGAGCTGAGCAGACCTGCACGATGCCGTAAAAAGGCTCAACTTGAAATGCGGAAAGGATCCAGTTAGTACGAATACCATTCTCTTTCTGCAAAGGTATTAGTGACAATCGTTGCAATGTCATTGGCATTAAGGACAAAACTATAGCCATTTCATGGATATTGCAGAAGCCAGTGGTAAGTCCGTGTCATCAGATTGGACTGGGCATGGAAGTGACCTCTGATTGTATCTTTCATGCTCCTTGTATTACGTACGCCGGAGAGGGTATAATCCTGTACTCAACCTCACTAAGCTGTCAGAGGTGCTGCGGTATATTCACGCCTTTGACACATGCAAATGGGAAAAATTGTGAGTGAGGCGGTGTGCACTCCTGATGTACACTGCTTCACCACACAAGAAAATCGAGTACCATTTAGCATAGGCATCATAATGGGGTTCGCATTCAAGCATAATCTCTGTTGGACGCAAATTCAGAAGAGATCTACACTTGAATGGTGCAAATCTTACAAATAGAATGCTAGTGTAAACACTCAGTTCAAGGTATTGAAGAAGAAGAAGAAGAAAAATAAGAAGCGTTGCGCACGCTTATTGAGAAGTAAATTTCATTTTAAACCTTAAGCCTTGCTATGAAATACCGTGGCTGTTTTAATGCTGGAATCTGATGCCACCTGTCAATTTACCCTATGACCAGTTCCGTAATCATCCATCCATCAGCTCAACCCATTTCTACTCATTTCACTTCCATTTTCATCCGCACAGACAGAACAGGTTTCAATGTGACTGATGTTTCAGCAAAGTTGAGTTGGGTAATTTTGCAGAGAAGAGTGCTTGATGCCCCACTATTAACGCTTCCAAGCTACTCTTGCTTCAGTTTTCAAATGTTAGATAAATTCTGCCCTAATATTTTACCGAAACCTTGACTCCACGCCTGTCATTGCGATCACTTCTCAAATTCAATTCAAGGGAGTACCGGCGAAGATTGCGCTCAGGGGTGACTACGACGGCATCGGGTGTGGCCGAGCGACTGAAGCGATATTCGCGAATGCCTCCTTTGCTAGTTAGTGCCTATCGTTCAAGTCTTCGTGGTGACTTTGATGTAAGCTCCTTGAATGCTCTACACTATGTTTTGGCCCAAGTTGCAGCAACACTCAAAGGCTTTTTCGGATGCCCGATGTGCAGTCCCATTGAGGAGATGGGACGGTTTAGTGAGGCAAATTGACTAGATGATCCGATTCACACAGGCCACATTTCTGGGTTATTTACCTCCTTTAGTGCTACCGAGTCAGTGAGGCAAGCAAGCCAGACCATTGCAAAGTACTTATTTCAGTGTTGTTCCTTTGTTCAGGTTCCACCATTGATTCCCATTCAGATGCAGCACATGGAGAAGCTGCGATTAGAATTGTAAGAATAATTGCGGAAAGCTTTTGCTCACCTTTCTCCGCCAAGTGACGTGGAGCGGTCACGACTAGCCGCCAATGGAATTTTGCGGCTGGAAATACGAACACCCTATCATTTTCTCCAATCGCAATCGTTTCTTGAGTAAAGGTGAAGCGCCCTAAGTGTGTGCGACCTCGACTACACAATCACCTCAAGCTCTGACCACTGCATACAGCAGGTAGGTGGGGTCGACAATTTCAGCATTGCCTTGAGAAGAGATTGATGTGCATACTCAATTCATTGAAAGCTCTTTGTCCATTTAAAACTGATTTTTGTTGTTTTTGGTGTTTGTGTCTCTGTGGTTCGTATAATTTTCTTTGCAGGCGACTCACCAGCTGTGAAAGATTGTCACCTCATTCAAGAAAGCCAACCACTCAGTCAGGGTGACTCGAACGGGATTCGCTGCCACGATTGACAACTTCTGCAGGAGAAATCGGATAACTGTGAGTCTACTACGTCAAATAGCAGCGCTAACCAATTCCAGAGCATAGTAAAGCTTTAGCGGCGCAAGCTGATGAGGTCTTAGCAACAATGCCAAATGCGCTTGTTTACTCACGCATCTAAATGCGTTTTGTTTTTATCGACTGATTCACAGGGGCTGAATGCTCCCTCTTTAGAGGGGCAGGTGGCGTCAAAGGAGAAGTGTCTACAGGGTTGGTTAGTGAAGGGACTGTTAGAGGCCTACGGCTTCAAGAATGACAGTGATTGAAGCAGGGTCACCTTCCTCGGTGATGTGAGTTCCGAAATCCTTACCTAAAAGGCATGTATGAGTGGGAGGTGTTGTCATTGCATTCGACACATCCTGCCTTAAAGCTGTCAAGTCATTGTGTTTACAAGTTTAATGGCATCACCTCCACGCTTCATTCGGCTTGGTTGCAGACGAACTGGAGGCATTGCTACACTTACTTTTGATAAAACAACCCCAAAGTGCGGTAAACCACAGGTTCCCGATTCAAGTGATTTCGACTTGACTGCGTAGTCAGGCCACATTATTCCTGTGTAGATGCTTCAAATTCACTAGATCTGCATCCTGTTAGCTGATTTTAGCGTCCAAATTAACCTGTGCGTGCAAATACCCAAATGCCTGCTGAGAATCCAGAAGCTAAATTGGGGCAAATTGGTTCTCATCTGAGAGTGGGTGACATCCGTTTCGAAAGCAAAAAGACCCAGCTGTTTGGTTGGCTTGGATTGGTGTGAAAACGAGCGGATTCAGATCTAAGCCAAGGTGGCAAGAAGAGCAATTAATTGGCCACAGCACAGAGTAGACGTCTTCACCTGTCCATGAATATGAATATGTGCGAGAACCTATTGTGCAAGTACGCGACAGATAGCTGACCAGTAGAGCATAGACAAGGCGCGGAAGATAGTTCTTCTCGCACCTGCACGACGTGGTTGGCATTGGCCTTACAGTGGCTATCAATAGGCTTCAAGCACATCTCGACGCAAATTTGTACAAGAGTGCAACTACGTGAGATGTTCGTGAGACAACCACGCCTTGGGTAACTCCTGTAAAACCATGACACGTACATGTTGGTGGATTGCAGGTACCAGAGTAGACATGCAATGCATCCTCCAGTGCTTTGGCTGGCAAATTTCATTGAAATCATGGACCAAAATAAGTGGTGAGATGACCGATTGGTAGTGTGCTGCATGCCTTCTGAACACCGGCTATTAATCTCGTAGCAACCCACGTTTCATTCCCTCACCAACAATTCTAGGTGATACAGCATTTATTTACGCAAGGGATTCTACTGCCTGGCTTTTGAACAGATTGATTTTAGTTCGCCAAAGTTATCAGAAATCCGCTTTGGGAATCGTGTTAGAATTGTGGCTAAATGCTCACTATCAACGCATCTGTTATAACGTAGTCGAATTCTATTTTCCGTGCCGTCAAGTCGGCGAGACCGCGACCAGCTGGTCTACTGGCTATGCTCTCGATGTGACCACTCGTATTCCCTCCACAGCACCTGCCATCCAAATAAATGTATTGGGCTTCATCGCTTGAATCGCCATTTTCCTGGACATCTTCGTGACAAGCCTCCTTCTTCTTATCCCAAAATACTGCAAGATCCAGTGGTAGTCTCTTTTCCATTCTTCTCAGAGCTTCCTTTTCTATAAATTGCTAGCATTAAAGACAGTACCGGTTATGACCTTTGTTTAATGTCTTAATTTGACTCGATTTTGTCTACCGTGTAATTAAATATAAGCCCTAAGAAGAAAAGGAAAGGGAAGTGGATATATGATTGCATGAACCCCTCACTACCTTTTGGATTTGAGGACCCTTTATTTTGGGGAACCAGCAAGTAGGGAAGATGAGTTTATGCATTCGACAAGCAGCCACCTCAACAATGAAGTGCCTACAAAGCCGTGGGATAGGTGAGGGACGTAATTATGGAGAAGGTGAGAGTCAAGTGTTTGCTATGCGTGCCGTGAATGTGACCAGATTCAGTCACCTCATCCATCCTTTAACCAATGTAGCCACTTGTGTTTCCTGATGCTCGCCCTAAGGATTCGTCTGTCTCAAGATGCACCTCGACTTTGGGACAGGCACTTATTGAGTGTCCAACAAAACAGACGAACGTTCTCCCACTTTCGGCTTTTGCATTTCTTCCTTTGCACTTACCCCACTTTCACTACACATCCATTAACACCTTTTTCCTGGACATCGACTTTTCATTCCCATTGAATTTGTGCCTCGTGTCCTCTTCACAATCGGTAGCACTGCACCGTATCTAACCATAGTTTACGGTGATCCTATTCGTCAGCCTCATCGGTTGCAAAGGAACCATTCATGCTATTCGATGCTCCTTCCCGTTCATTCAGTGTCACTAAACATTTACGTACCACTTACCAACCAATACTGCCTGGCTATTCATCCACACCCTTCACTTAAAGTTTTAAGGTATTTTGTGTGGTTTTGAAAATACCTTCCTAAAATAACTTGATGCAACTCGTGAGTGTTTGTTAGTAGCATGCCACAAGCTGAATGTATGCGTTAATCTTTGTTCACCTCCTCCCCGCGCTGAATCATTTGCTTGCCACTTTGGGGATTTCTTCACCATTTCATCTCCCCTCTTTCATGAGATGGTGGTTTGGATGGCATGATGAAGGTGTATCGAGGTTGTGTGCCTTGTGGTAAATGTTTGCCAAGATGTGATATTGGACCAGCATTATGTGAAGCATTCCTCATCCATTGGCTGACGTCTCTCCAAGTGTTGAGCATCACCTCTTTTCAGCACTGCAGAAGTAACCATGCACAAT
This sequence comes from Taenia saginata, assembly GCA_001693075.2. Taxonomy (NCBI): domain Eukaryota; kingdom Metazoa; phylum Platyhelminthes; class Cestoda; order Cyclophyllidea; family Taeniidae; genus Taenia; species Taenia saginata. The sequence goes on along the minus strand of LWMK02000055.1, from coordinate 570,444 downwards.
TTGAGACACAAAGTTCTGTGCAGGTTCTTCACGTTTACTTAGCATTCACTTGTCCACACCGGTTTCAGCAAAGCAGTCAATCACTACAAATGGACCTTCTCGATAGCCAATCCCTTTATGCGAAACAAACTGATTCAAGTCCGTCCCCAACATACTTCCGACCCGACTTAATAGCCCTAATGCATGATTTTGTGCCCCATCACATCACCAATTTTGCGATACTCACAGCTGGAGGAAGCTCAGTGCTTTACTCAAAGAATGCTTATGTGACAATTAGCGCACGTGCCAGCATGGACGGTTTTGCAGATTACTAATGTGGCGTCGGAAAATTTACTTTAGGTTCTGAAAGAATTTAAAGCAAGTGTCTTTCTCTTGTCTGGTGACTGAATGCAGGCAAGTCAGAAATTCAGACAGGTGGCTGGAATATCCTTCCAATAAGCTAGTGTGCCTGTCTGCCCCATGCCTTCGCTGCTGTCCTCATCTCCGCATATGCCTGCCTAGATGTTGTCCTACGCTGCCGATCCATCGCATAACCATCCACACCACACTCTAAAGTGACAAGCCAGAGAAGAGCAACAAACACTTTAGTTTAATTGTGGAATCCCAGAAACACGATAACTTTTTGGGAGTGAAATCTCTTAATCACATGCTGCGGAATAGCAGTAACAGCAACAACAACAACATCGACGAAGAACTTTCTTCAGTCATCCTCACAGGCACTTGCGTCACTAAAATGGAGACAAATGGTGATTGGCTTGGTGATTCTGTTTGGATTGAAGCAGTTCAGCTAAGTACAGGCGTGTGACCCACCAAAGACTGCGACTTGGATGGCGTCTGTAATGCTGGACGCTAGTCACAGTTGCGTCGCTCATACCTGTCAGTAGGGGAGAGGCTGGAATCAATGCCTGTACTCTCTGCAGTCTAACACCATGTATCCGTCTTGGAAAAGTAGTAACACACAGTCACGACCTCCTACTCCCTGAGTCGATGCGGTGTTTTCACTGTAAACACTCCTCAAGCACCTCACCAGCCTCACCACCTGCGTCTCTTGACCCTGTTTCTGCACTTGCTTTATCTGCTCCATGCAGTGGAGTAGTAGCTTCTTCCTTCGAATTCGTTGACTTGAGTGTTGGTGACAGCGGCAGTTNGCGTGTGACCCACCAAAGACTGCGACTTGGATGGCGTCTGTAATGCTGGACGCTAGTCACAGTTGCGTCGCTCATACCTGTCAGTAGGGGAGAGGCTGGAATCAATGCCTGTACTCTCTGCAGTCTAACACCATGTATCCGTCTTGGAAAAGTAGTAACACACAGTCACGACCTCCTACTCCCTGAGTCGATGCGGTGTTTTCACTGTAAACACTCCTCAAGCACCTCACCAGCCTCACNGTAGCGGATGTGAGAGCGACATTGACGGAGGTGTCTTTGCGCATAATGGCCTTGGTGGCGTTGGTGGGATCGGCAGCAACGCACCAACCCAATCCACACACACACACACATTCTCCTGCACAGGCAGTGTCCGAAAGGCACTGATGAGGGAGGAAGAAGAAGCAGTTGGTCTGCCATGTGTGATCACCTCAAGATAGAGAAAGTGAGCCTTACCAGCTGCAATTGTGGTCTGCGGCCAGCCATTGCACCAACACCGGACTCGCTCCCACCACCGAGAAGCGAAGTGCAAATACAAGGCTGCAACTAGCAGCTTCAGGGCTGGTTTCGCTTCTACTTTAGCAGGTCCGTCATTCATCGTTAGAGTGCGTGCGGCTGCGTTAAATGGGAATGTCAAGCGTCAGATTTCAATTTGAATATTTGTATCGACTAACCGCTTCATTGATTACTTCCTCGCTTGCTGACTTGCTTGCTGACTTGGTTGTTTGCATGTTTGGTGGATTGGGGAAATCGATGAGGCTGCATTTGAATTTCTCACGTGCTAGCAGACGTGGTTGCGTGGGCAGGAGGTAATGTCGTGTCGCTGCATTCCCGGAAGTCATCGGGTCACTGTAGAAGGACATAAAATACACAAATGTTGACTTAATAAATAGCATCAACGGTAGCGTATGTGGGGTGGATGTTGAAGCATACAGTGCTTCCTTAGGCGGACCACCGTGCATATGATAGAGCTGGCTGTGGAGGGCGTGGACAAACTCGATTACCTTGCACAGGTGAGAGATCTGACAGTGAGAGGCGAAATCGGGTTAGATGATAGCGAGGTGGGAGACGGTGGCACGGGAGGAGTGAGGAGGATAGGACGTCATTAAATGTCTCCGAAATAAGAAAGTGGAAATTGCAACTCTTCTCAACGATCCTCACGGCACCCAAACAGTAGTGGACAGTGTATAGATTTATGAAGAACTGAGGAATTCATTTTGTTTCCTCTAACTTGCTATGTCGCCAAGTGAGTGCTTGTAAGTCATTTGTTTAGTCAAATTGGGCATCGAGAGAATTCACTTTTTGTCGGCTGTTTATTTGCAGCATGCCTTTGTGTGGTGTTGCCGACGCGCCCATCATTTCTACTATCGCCATCACTGTCATTGTCTCCCTCCCGCTTCCTAATCACCATCATCATCGTAGACACCACAAGGTTCAGTGTAGGTAAAGCAGTGCAAACTCCTACGGCCTATCTCATTTTGTGGCCTGACAGTAAGAGGTGACACAGACTGGCTCTATTACAACAGCATCAACGCATCTCGACAACCTATTCGCCCTAACTGGCACCTGCATGGTTAGCTGAATAGCATGGAACCACAGACGAGAAGTGCTGATTGGATAGAGGGGTTGTCAATGGCTGCCAACCATGCCATAGCAGGACCTGCTTCACGCTAAAAAATAAAAAGAGGCGTCTAGTCATTTGGTGGGTGTTTTACTCAATTAACTAACTGAAGAGGCAGGACAGAGTGGTGACTTTTGCTAATTAGTCTTCTTTGGTGCCTGCGCTTTGGGCGGCAAAACGCCGCAACAATTTTAATTGCAGTCAAATATTTCTGGTAAACTGTAAGAATGAACAATCAATGCAAGCAATGCAAGAATCTCCAGGCCTCTTCGCCTAAAATAACCCTTTACACATTTAATTTACCCCATTTAAAATATATGCTCGCTTTTGCAGATATCTGCATTTCAGTTGCAAAATGGCTGCCGATCTTACCTGAGTGTGGAATGTTGCATGGAAGAGCCATCGACTAGATGCCTAAAATAAATCCTAGTGTGTTCACCTATAACAGAAGCAGAGATTGCTACTAAATTAAAATCAGTAGGATGTGACAGCTGGTGCTCACTACAGACTAACCGATGCATATGATGGGTAGGTGACCTACGAGGTACTCCATTCAGTGTAAAAGCAAAGATTTCACGACCTCTACGCGTAGCATTGATGTGGATTACGCATTTTTTGTTTCTCGTTTCCCTAGAGGAAACGGAAAACTGGCTAACTGGTGATTTATTGCACATCAAAGGCCATGGAACCTCTCGACTCTGCACCGCACAGCCAGCACCCAGTCGCTATTAGCAGCGCCAGAGAGTCCTTCTAACAAAATTTTTGTTCGCATTATTGAATGCATGATTTAAGTGGAGAAAAGTAGCACAGACACACCAAGCTGAAGTGAAAGAACGGATGGGGTCCAAAATCTTGCGTTTTGGATCTTAAAATGTGCAAAATATTTGCAACAATCGTTTACACAAAAAAGAATTTTGCATACATATATATGCGGTTAGTCTGACCACGAAAAGGCACACTCTCCACAAAGGAGGACTTTAAAAATGCTAACAAATGGCCTGATTTTGGCTCTCTTTGTGAGTTTATTTGTTATTACACTTAAGAGATTAAAGGACGTATGAAAGGCTGCTGTAAGACATGCACTGAATTCAAAGGGATGGATAATGAATGGCAGTGCAGTGTTTAGGAAACCGGTTCACCTTGGAGGTTCAAAAGTAGTCAGGATTTTCGTTCTACATCAGAAAGTTTGCTACGGCTTTCAGCACATTCGTTTGTGTCTTTGAAATCCTAATTGTAAGAGCTGGACAGAAGATTTTCTTGTTCATTGTCATGTAAACGAATTGGAAGTGAAGATAGTGTAACCGTTGGCTGCCTACCGATGCCATTCACAACTCAAGAGAATCTTGTTGTCTTCTATGTTGAGCCTACTGGCTGATGTGTCCATGCACGATGGAAGTAACATAAGTGAGGCCAACTTGCACCACTTGGCTTTTGGGGAGTTTTTATCGTCGCATTAGCGGCAGGAGTCAGTCAGCGAATGGAATGCTCGTCCATGTCACAAAAATGGGGGCCGCAAACGTGTGATGTGTAGCGTCACCGACTTCCCTGCCTTCATAAGCTTAGCGAGGACACAGCAGACCAATCAGTGAGAAAAGACCTTGAATCTTGGGTGACGATTACCTCTGCTGTCTCCGCTGCTACAAAACTATGCACTGGGTGTCGTAGTCAGTGCCGTTTGATTACAATAGTAGTAGCGAAGAAGCAGGAGAGATATTTGGCTATTTTGCCTTGTTGCCTTCCATAATCAAGTCGTTGTTTCGCGTCTCATTGTGATTAAATGTTAAACAACACCGAAATTGAAGGTGAAATAGCCAACTCAGGTTAAACATATTCCATTCAGTGTTTTACAGCTAATTACAGGCACTTGTGTACTAAAAGTGTGTTTCAGGTGAGTCAGAGGCTGCACATCCTAATTCCCAACCTTATTTTTGCAGCAGTATTTTAGGTTTTTTGCACACATTACATAGGCGAACTCCAGAACTACCACTACCACATCGGCGTAATTATAAAACTGGCGCATTGTTCAACTGAATTCTCGAGAGAGTGTGTTTGCATGTCTATTCTACTGTACTTCACGCAACAGCTCTTGCACTCTGATCTGGCAGTGGGAATTCGACCACTTTTTTCCACAAGACAGAGAGGTAAGCCCTTGCATTCTTAGTGACATCCACTGGAATACAAAGAGAGGTGTGTACAGTACACTAAGCTAAGCTTGACTGCCTTTATTGCTCCAATTCCATTCTTTACGCCGGAATGATCGCTATCACTTGGCTTTGCAAACTGCGCGTGCATGCGGATTCCCATTGAAGTGGGAAGTCGGTCAGTACAAAGTGTTGCAGATGCTGATGCTTACAGTCGGATTTTGTGTGGAATGCCTCACAGAAATGCATTACCTCCCCTCCCTACCATACGTAAGCGTTAGCTCTGTTTTGAGTGGAGGTCGCAGAAGTGTTGTAAGCTAGACAATGGTTGTTGGAAAGTCTGTTATCACTTCTCTTTCCATTTGGATGAATTTACACCAAAGAGGAACTATGATTTCAGCGTGTTGATCAAGCACCGCAACCTATCTTGCATGTATTTAAGGTAACAATGTCGGGCGTCGTGAGAAGATTGCAGACATGCCTCTTGTGACGTTTGCTAACAATTTGAAGGCATAAATGAGTGGCAGTAGCGGCCGCTCTGTTGTCCGTAGTTGGACAGTAGCAAATTGGTTTTGATGAGTGCCACGATTAACGTGTGCATGCCCTCGATGCACAGTAGATGATGTGTATGAGAATCGGTATTCATTGCTTCGGGTATTCAAAATAGGTTTGGCAAGCTTCTGAACTTATGATCGAGATGTGCTCGATGAACAACGATGTTCGAACCTCTTTCCACACTGTGAAGTAACTCGATTCGGACGCACAGCCTGTCAAAATGGTAGCGAAAGCTTGCCTAGTGTGGTGTGTGGAAATGGAGTTTTCATGACGCATTTGTGCGAGAATACAAGGTGAGTTTCAATTGGCTGCCGTAATCAGGACAAGTGAGTGATTGATGTGCTTCTTGCGTGCAGCCAATCGGTCAACCGTGGGCAATAAAGGATTTTCTGCATAAAAGAAAGACACCTTAGAAGTCTTCTTACAGCATCTTGAATGAAGAGGAGGAATGGTATATTGGTATGTTCTAGCAATCAAATGCTACTGAATTACTGTGAGTAGCGAACACCTGAATATCTTTCGTGCACAACTCGTGTGGAGTGCTACCCACAAACGATAGCTGAATGCGCTTCAAATTTAATTAGATCCGCAACATGAGCAGTCAAATCATTCATCTGCAATGCGTTCCTCCAGAGTTCCAATGTTGCAAATGCGCGCACATTGTGCCATCTTTTACTAGAGGTAATCCTTTAATCTCTTTCCATTTTTGTAAAACTTGCGATTGCTACTGATAACATTGCTAATGAGAAGAAGCATCTAAAACTTCGCTTGCAACATTATGCTAAGAGCCAGATTTTTTGATATAGACTTTACGTTTTGTTTTAAGCGATTAGTTCTGAAGCACCTGCGCTGGTGACTTGAGTTCGTGGATCTCTGGTTATATTAACAGATCACCTCTCGCTTTTCTCCATTAGGACTCACCAATGCGATATTCACAGTCCATTGCCTCGTATTTTGCTCAGCAATGTACACATCGCATTCCACGTCTTAGAGGCAGAATTATTGTGTCACCGAACGCACTCCACCATCCCTTCTTTCATCACTTACTCGCTGTGTTCTTCCAATGCCGTTGTCGGATTGTGCTTGACAACCCATTCTTTATGGTTGACGCGTTACCAGTAATCGACTACTAAGTAGTAATTAGCCGCATTCCTTCATCCATCTTTTACATCGAGTACTCCGAATTATATAGTGAGAGTTCTTACTTTTTAGTACTTGGACTTTAAGCTCTGAGTTCTGCCTGATGACGTTCAGCTTAGTAAGTTGTTAAAATAAAGAGCAAATTTTTCAGTGAATGATGGCAGTTATATCTGATTTGGAATTTCTGTCCGTGGTGGCATTGCGATTCATTCTGAATATGGTGGGGCAACCGGGTAAAAACGAGCGCATTTTTAATCCTAAGTGATGGCTCCTTGCCCGGTCAGTGTGTCCGGTGACTACCATATTTCTACGCGTTAAAAGTATTCATGCAATTGAGAACAAGTCACTGAGTGTAGGAGTGAGAGACAGTTTCGCTCACGGGCTCGATCTCCTGTTGCGGACTGAGAGGCTACCAGTGTTGATTGGTCATCACTTGTAGAAGCTGAAGGAGGTCAACAATGCCTTTGCACTTGAGAATGTAATGGGACAACACAGGTTTCCACCCGTGTAGCTAGCCTACCCAGAGTTTGCTAAGTAACTAATGCAATTTAACTAGCCAAATAACTTGGAGGATCTCATGCCTATTCAGAAAATTCGCATCGCAGATTTTATCTCCTACCTGCACGTGAGCTTGTTCAGAGAATGACACGTCTCAAATGTGTTACTCCTGCGATTGACGCCTGAACTTGAACCTTCTGGGCTGATGTACTTACGTCTGTTCAAAGTCAGTTAAAGCAGCAGTAGTAAGGTGGAGTGAATGTTAAAATGGGAATAGCAAGCCACTTTGAAATACCATTCACGGTCCCATTTTCTGGCACCTACAGCACTTGCTTTAACTTGGTTCTATTTAAATCAAAAATAGGTGCATATGCGACAATCTGTTTCTCGCGAATGAGGTCTGGCGTCACACACATGTGACATTCTACGGCATGAATGGTTGCAACACCAAGTAATGCAGCAAACAGACCATTTGTGCTGCAGCCGTCAAGAGATACTAGAGCGGTTTCGATCTAAGGCCAGTTACTTCTTCACCTTCGAGAAGTTAAAGGATTCAAAGCAGTGGGGTAATGGACCTCACAAACAGCATCAAACGACGATTTTCTCCTCCCTTTCCTCACGCATGCTACGCAGATGCAACGCGCCCCTTCGCAGGGAGAGATGGCCTTTAACATCACACTTTGGCTAAGCATATATGCGTAGCACCGTTCAAGCCCACCAAACATTTGTGGTGAAGAAATGAACGTGGTGGGGCGAGAGTGTGAGATGCACACGTAGCCTGTGGCTCAGTGGACATTCACCTCGTACAAGTATATGCTCCACTGGGACGCCAATACTCAATTACCCATATTCGATACCTGTTTGTGCTCGCAAATTCACTTCATACCACCCAATCGAAAGAAGGCTCAACACACTGAAACTCCAATCAACTTCCTACTCAGTCCCAATCGGTTGTCCCTCCAACTAATAGTCTCACTCGATACTGAATGCTCAAGCTGCGATTAAGTGCACTGAGAAGGCAGAATATGCTGTCGTTGAATTGAAATGCTTTTGGATACACTTCCCACCATTCTTCTTTAATCCCTTTTCCGCTTTAACTTACCCTTTAGCTGGCAGTAATTGCCCCAAGTAAACGTTGGGGTTATTAAATTTTACAGGCTGCAAACAGAAAGGAAACATCACAAGCAATCAGGGAGTTATTTCATCTGGTGAAACATAGCCTCACTGCTCCTGTGCACGCTTGCAAACATTCCCACCTCTCCAATGGGAGTGCTACGCGGAACTCAGCTGCATTCTGGCAGCACTATAGAATACCAAAATGCATGATGCGCATTCCAAACCACGTACTGTTAGCACAGCATGTCATTTAAATTTCATTCATGGTCAGGTGCTTAAGTAGAGCAAGGCCATTCACCTGAGTGGACTGCGTTTACAAGGCTCGCTAAAGTAATAAGAAAGGCATTGCATTCCTCATGCATCTCCACCTCCAAACGAAGGATAGCCAACAGATATGAGGACCAAAAATAGAGGGATGAATAAATTCACCTCCAAACACACTTTAAAAGAACGATCCCTCTCATTTGCCTGTACAACACCATCGCACCCCACAATAGGAAATCCGGATTTCTTTTAGGTCTGAATGCATCAACATTCAGTGCAGTTGTGCACCAACTCTTACACAATTCTGCTGACATGCAGATGAGGAAATTGTCAGGCCTTGTACAATGCAGGGAGACAAAATATGTTTTATGCTATTCGGTGTGAAACTGCAATCCTTACTCACGCCTACGATTGGATGATTTTGAAAGACGCTGTCATCGTGCGGATGCCTATCGTGGAGAAGGCGTGCAGGGCTCTCCGCACCTTCACAATGCTGGGCCACTTGCACTGCTTCTTCGTTGGCATCATTCATAGTTCCTCTTTCCGACATTGGTATAAGCAAGAGTGGCAGAAAAAGCAGAAGTGACTTGGTCGACTCAGCCTCGACCACTTCATTCGTAAAATTGTCTACAGACAGTGCTACCATCAGGTCTTCATCCAGTTCTGAAACACGATTTAGAGTCGTCCACGCACGTACATCATTTGAGACGCCCATTTAAGACAAACAAGGCGATCGCGTGAACCCTTGCTTCACATCTTTGCAATGGCCGCATTCGAGAAAGAGCCACAGCCACCACCTTGCTGTTGGAGCGTTGGGGGTGTTGCAAGCACAAACGTGCACTTCCAGACCTACGTTGTTGGGCGACTCATGGATGCAGCATCGACGGCATCGCAGGTTATCAGTGAAGCACTCACGATAAGGTTGCACTGTGACAGCCACATAACATCCGATCTGGCCACTGGGTGAAGCGTGAGGCCTCCCAGTCACTTCCAACGACTCGTGAGCCCAAGGTCAGGCTTCGACCCCAAATGGCGAACTAAGAGAGCTGTTTGGTAAACACACAATGAAAGTTGATTAATGAGAAACGGAAATGGCTCTACTACACTATCACCCCTTCCATATGAGTTAGAATCGTCAATTTCTGTGCAAACATTCAGCATTTTGCTAGTCAGCCACAGAACCTCCAGTAAGTACAATCATCTGGTGGATGTGAGATCGCTTCAACAACTTGGCCACCTATAAAAATATAACGCCAAAGAGCAAATCTTATACAGCAGATGCGAAGCAAATCCAATCGAACTCCGCGCTTTTTCTAGCCTTAGTATTTAATAAAGTAGAGATGAATCCATCAGCGTCTCAGTCGTATTCGGATCTCCGCCTCCTCTTAAACAGCACCTGCACAACCATTTTGACTAATAGTGCTGGGGCGAAACATGATCCCATTTATGCCTGCTAATGGCGTCGACCGGATTGCCGTAATGAGGCACACAATGCTTTTGAGGAGAAGGTATAAGTGTGATTAGTATTGTCGCATAGATTTCCCGCCTTTAGCGTATTCGTAGTTCGTTCTTGTGAAAGTGCAATCCTTCAACCACTTCCAAGGATGCTGTTTCTTATGGCTGTGGCGGTGGTTTCGCAGTCTACGCATTCTATGCCACACATCTTGACAATGAGGATTCGATTGCCTGCCCGATCGCCCAACAATGCTCAAAGCGAGTGCTATTCTGCTGCTAGGCCATTGAAGGAGGCTTGCCATTGCGTGCATTCTGATGTGAATTTGGAGTGATTAGCGGGAGAAGCATTTTTCGATTGAGGACTCGACTCCCTTTCAATCAATCCAGCTTTTCCGTCTAATTGCCTTTTCGTTTCCGAACAAGTACTTCAAATGTGGGTGTATAGTAGTTTAATGGGCTGGACTTATCCCCATCACGCGATCGTTTTCACCCAGTAAAGTAGAGAGCATGATTTTGAGAGCTTTGCTTGAATCCTTGCTGTGTCTTTCGGAGTGTCTCGTCGTGCATTTGCGTGCTGTGTTAGGGCAACTCTTGGGAATCAGTTGGACGGAACACATCTCCTTGATCCTGAAGTAGTGGAGCATTATCGCAGGCGGTGCCCCAACAGGATTGACAAAGACAATAATGCCTCGCAGGTCCAGTGTTTTGCCACGTACCGATAAAGTACGCCTTGCGTTTCCTTTTACATTCTTGAGCTTAATTATCCACTAAGGAGAAAGACGGGAATAGGAATACATCGGAGCTGCCTGTGAATTCTTTGGTTGTTTTTGAAGCTCCAAGCACAAAATAGGGATCAGCTATAATATTTGGCATAAGGACCGTTGATAGCAGCATTATTGGACGGAGTGGCTTCGTTTTTCCAGATTGCGAAGGCACGAAGTTCTCCTCCATAACAGCATGCATTGTACATTCAAGTGCTGCAAAGCACGTAATTCCAAAGCCCTCTCACTGCTGACTAGGGCGATAATGAGTGGCACTGCAAGCTGCTTTGACGCATGGAGTGCAAATTGCAGTCGCGTTTAATGGATGCGGCGCTGAACCTCATCTTCGACGATCGCTTTAGGGATATATGTCCATGCCCTTTGAGGGTGGTCGGCGGGTGCTGCTGATTTCCATTAGCCATCTCGACAGACCGCGAAAACATGGTAGATTGAGCAAGTAGAATTAGACTGAAATTGTGAGGCGGTTAAGTAGCAAAAGAAGAGGCATTAGCATCAGACACTCGAAACGACATAGCAGGCCATAATGAGTTGTAGCCCGCTACGATGTGAGAAATCCAAAGTACTGTTCATATGGTTGATTAACAATGCGTGGATTGGACGCATCAATTTGTTCGCCGTGGTCTTTATCATTTTCCCTCCAAGATGAATTCACGTCATATCTGTTGGGAGTGGCAAAGTCTGCATCAGGTCCTTCCCGTTGGGATTCTGAGGTGACAGAGGTGGTTGGTAGTGGGCCACTCAAAGTTGTACCGCGTTGAGACTGGTAGTTTAATAAAATTTTGCAAACGGGATTGTTGAAACGCTAAACAAACTGCTCATTGGAAGCAAGGGACTCGACTGATAACATAGAAAAAGGCTACCAACGATAAAACACCTCTGGCACCTACGATATTATTATTTAGGGACGAAATTCAGGTCAAAGCACTCGTTTCAAATCGGTTTCTCTCAAATCCGACTTCAGTGCATATGTGACAACCCAAATCACGTGGTCGAAGTTCTGCGTCACATATATGCGACATCCCATGGCATAAGAGGCTGTAACACCAAGTAATGCAGCAAGCAGACCATTTGCGTGCTAGAAAAATGGGACTCTACAATGGTCCTGATCCGAAGCCAGTCACTTCTTCACCTTCGAGAAGTTGTGTGAGTCGAAGCGATGAGGGAATGGCCTTCACACAGTGCTCTCACGCACGCTTCGGAAATGCGGCGTGCTAATTGACAAGGAGGGATAGCCCTCAACTTTGTACTTTGATCTTCAGTAGACTCTTCAATGCTGTAATTGACCTACTTGTGGGAGAAGAATTGCCTGTGTGTAGTGATGAAGTGTGTGGATGTGCGGCTAATGGTCTGCCATGGAGTCAATCACAATTACTGCGTAAAGGGCGCATTAGCAACGCACGTGTGTACGCGAAGTAATAGAGATTAGGTCTTATCAGATGCCTTCGCGCTCAACGCCGACGACAGGCTCCACATACTCTTACCATGCGCAAAGTTGCGAAGAGTGAGGCTGAAGACAGGTGCACCTCCAGATTAATCAAATTTATCACCGAGTCGTCCACTGTCCTTAAGCGCAGAGCATTCAGGAAGAAGTGCAGGGCTTGTGTGCTCATCTATCAGATGCCTCAGTTGCTATCCTCGTCTCCGCGTCTGCCTGCCTAGATGTTGTTCTACGCTGCCAATCCATCTCAGGGTCATCTACGTCACATCCAGTAATAACAAGATGGGGTTGATAAACTAACAATCAAATGCAATTATAGATTGTCATTGACACGATAAGGTTTGTAATAAGAGCGCCTAATTCCTTATCGCGGAAAAGCAGCACCAGCAACAACAACGACAAGGCACATTTTCGGTCATCCTCGTAGATGCATGTGTTACTAAAATGGAGACAAATGATGAATGACTAGCTGATTCTGTTTGGATTAATGCAGTTCAGTTGGGCATAAGCGTGTAACCCACCGAAGACTGCGACTTGGACGGTGCATGTAACGTTGGGCGCATGCCACAGGTGCGATATCCGTTCTTGTTTAAGGAGGAGAGGCTGGGAGCAGTGTCCGTACCGTCCACAAACTCACAAATTGCATCCGTCTTGGAAAGGAAGTAAAACTTCGGCACGACCTCCTCCTCCTCCTCCTCTAGCCCCTCACCAGCTTCACCATCTGCTTCTTTTAATTCTGTTTCCGCACTTGCTTTTTTCTCCACGCAGTAGAGCAGTAGCTTCCCCCATCCAGGACAGTATTTGTCGCAATGGTGTTGCAGAATTAATTAACTTGAATGTCGGTGTCAGCGGCAGTGGAAGCGACGGTGGCGGAAGTGAAGTCGATGGCGACGTAGGTGTCTTTGTCCGTAATGGCTTCGGTGGCGTCGGTAGGATAGGCAGCAACTCACCAACCCAATCCAGACACAAAGGTTATTCTGCACAGGAAGTGTAAAAGGCAGTGAGAAGGACAGAGGCGATAACCGGTCTGCAATGCGTAGGCACACAAAGAGACAGAAAGTGAGCCTTACAAGCTTTACTTGCGGTTCGCGGCCAGCCGTTGCGCCAGCGGTGGACTCTGCCCCACTGCCCATAAGTAAAATGCGCATACAAGGCGGCAACTAGCGGCTTCAACGCCAGTTCCACTTCTATTTTAGCAGGTTCGTCACTCATCGTCAGAATGCATGCGACTGCGTTAGATGAGAATGTCAAGCCTGAGATGTCAATTTAAACTAAACGTATCGAATGACTGCTTTATTAATTACATCCTTGCTATCTTGGTTGCTTGCATGTTTGGTGGATTGGAGAAATCAGTGAGGCTGCATCTGAATTTCTCACGCACTAGCAGACGTGGATGAGTGGGCAGGAGGTGGTGTCGAGTCGCTCAAGCCCCTTAAGTCGTCAGATTTCTGTAGAAGCGAAGCTCGTTAGGAGATGGAAAGTAGTCCCCACTTGTGGTTGGCCTAAAGCTGCTCAGAGAAAATCACCACCGTAATTCGCATTCCACTTTACACCTAGATTCAGAAGCAGCTGCGGTAGCTGGGTGGGAGGCGTTATGCATTCAAAATTGTTCTTAACTTAAATGCAATCATTCATCTCCGTTTTACAATTGCCTCAACGCAGAATAACGATTGTAGTTACCACACTCTTGAACACGCTCTTGACTATTTTGTCTTCAAATTCAAACAGCCCTTGTGGATTGAAAAACAGAAACTCAGTCTATGGAAAATGGAGGCTCCACTCAGGCGACTGTAAAAAGCTTTTAATTTAATAGCAGAGAGGCTGGATTTGTCTTTATTGAAAGGAAAAACTTTTATTAAGCATTTTAGCATAGACGAGGAAATGCATGAAATAGTGTAAGCATATGGAGCATGCCTTCGCCGAGGTGGCCGAGTTCAACTTACACATACAATGCACAGGCGGACAGGAAATACCTGTTGATTAGACGCTGTTGCTTGGCTGGCATTCGTCAGAATCCATGCGCATTCCAAGCAAAGCTATATTCTTTAGTGCTTACATTGAAGAGGGTCGTGAAGTAGTGCCTTCAGCGTATTCCACATGAATGAGGGCCGTCTTTTTATGCAGTTACAGTCCTACTGGGGATTGAAACATTCCTGTGTATAACAAAGGGCACGGGGTGGAAGGATGACACTAGATTTGCACAAAATCACTTCCAAGCCTTTTATTCCAGCACTTTTACCTGTTGACTGATTAACAGCTTGTCCAAAAACTACAAGAATCCGCGGCAGAAGCGAAAACAAAATTGTAGAAACTTTCTGGTGGCAAAGGAGGTGGGTGTGCCGCGAAGTGGTTAACTGATTGAAGATTTTGCATGGACATGGAACAATTGCACGGAGATTTCTAGAACACACTAGGGGTAGAGCACCCGGTGGCACAGAATGCCCACGTCAAGAGGTCAATTAAATGCCAAGAAATTCATTCCAGGATTGAATTGTACCAATAATTTGGTACTGAATATCTATTGGGCGACATTCGCCTGCTAAGTTTTGCAAGCATTTGACCAGGATGGTCACTAAACCTGATTCTATTTACGACGAACACCAAATAGGTTGTAGGCCTGCAAAAAGATGGATGCTGCGAGCTTGAATGCATCAAATGAACTCAAATTTGCGGCATTTGTCATGCTGTTTGACAACTTCGGTTATTTATATTCATCGGAAATAGCTGTGTTTGGCATGTTTTTTTAACTTACCGAGGTGTCTGCCTCTGCCAAGCTCTCATTGACACGGCAGCTACTTGGTTATGTTGCAAGAAAACCACGATGCAAAACACAGAAATATGTGGTGCAAATGGGGTGATTCGTGTTGACTTGAGAAATATCATCAACAGTAGCAAAGGTTGGGTGAATATTGAGCTGTACAGTGCTTCCTTAGGCGGGCCACCGCAGACAGGATGCAGCTGGGTTAGGATGGCGCAGAAAAACTCGATTACTTTGCACAGGTAAAAGAGCTGGCATTGAGAGGCGAAATCGGGTTAGATAATAGCGAGGTGGGAGACGGTGGCACGAGAGGAGTGGGGGAGGGGGCCAGACTGAAGTAGCTCTGAAATAAGAGGGCCTTAGTTAAAACTCTTCTTAACGATCCTCATGGTGCCTAAATGGTGGTAAAAGTGCACAGATGTCAGAGGATATTATTTTATGTCCACTACTATTTCGCCAAGTGAAGGAAAAGAAGAAGCACTTGCCTGACTGAAGCACACTTCGAGAGAATTTACTTCTTGCCGACCATTTTCTTGCAGCATGCTGTTGTGTGGTGGCACTGTCAGGCTTATCATTTCATTTATCGCCATCACTCCCATTATCTTCCTCTTTTGTAGCCCGATAGAATGGGGTGACTTAGACTGGCTCAGTAACCGCAGTATTAACGCGCCTCAATGACGTATTCGCCCCCACTGACCCACTGGAACCGCAGACAAGAAGTACTGATTGGATAGTGTATCCGGCAAGGGCTGTCAATCATGCCATAGCGGGACCTTTCTTACGTAAGAGAAACAGAAAGAAGCGTCCAGTCAGTCGGTGGGTGTCTCACTTACTTAACTAACTGGAAGACAGGACAGAGTGGTGACTTTTGCTAATTAGTTCTTTCCAGTGCCTGCGATTTCGGCTGCAAAACACTGCAGATGTTTTGATTGCACTTAAATGTTTACGTAAATGTGTAAGAATGACTAAGCAGTGCAAGATTCTGGAAGATTCTCCAACCCTTTAGATATTTAATTCTCCACATTTAAAATGCATGTTTACTTTTGTAGTTAGCTGCATTTTAGTTGCAAAATGATTGCCTCCCGACCTGATTGTGTATTTTGCATGGAAGAGCTATCGACTAGATGCCTGAAATAAATCCTAGTGTGTTTACCTGTAACAGAAGCAGCGATTGCTACTAAATTAGAATCAGTAGCATGTAACAGCCAGTGTTAACCGCAGACTACCCGATGCTGGTGATGGGTAGGTGACTTACGAGGTACTCCATCCAGTGTAAAAGCAAAGATCTCTAGACCTCTACGCGTAGCAGTGATGCGAATTACGCAATTTTGTTTCTCGTTTCCCTAGAAGAAAAGATAAACCAGCCAATTGGTGCTTTGACGCCTCTCAAAGGCGATGGAACTTATCCACTCCGTACTGCACGCAGAGTCCTTCCAACACAGTTTTGATTGCATTATTGAAGGCTAATAGCACGGACACCAAACTAAAGTGAAAGAACGGATGGGGTCCGAAATCTTGCGCTTTGGATCTTAAAATGTGCAAACTATTTGCAACAAATGTATACGCAACAGAGAATTGTACACATATGTATATAGGGGGCCAATCTGGACACAGAAAAGGCACACTCCTTAAAGTGCAGAACTCAAAAAGTGCTCACTATGCCAGTATATTTGCTATGGCACTTAAAAGATTAACAGAGACATGGAAAGCTACTGTGAAACATGCACTGATTTCAAAGGTATGATTTATGGAAAACGGTTCACTTTGGAGGTTCATAAGTAGTCAGAACACGAGCGCATATGTTGTTTGTGCGTTTTCTCAATCAAAATAATCCTTCAGGTGGCGCCTGCAGCATTGCGACACTCTCAAACCTATGCATCCTACTCATTTGGATAGTCTGCCTTGCACGTAAATAGGTTCTGTCTTACCAGCACAACCCCCTTAACAGCCTATACATTTAAGATGCCCCAGAGATGCTTATTCGCTCCTTCGCCACTATTAACACCGTGTAAGCCAATGGATGTGATGAATGCTATTGCTTTAATCTCGAACACTGCCAAACTGCTCTCTACGTGATGTAAGTTACAGCACACCTCTTTATGCTGACCTCGATCAAATGCCCGAAATGCATGCCAGTCTGCGCAAAGAGGCTGAGCTCCACGGACACGACAATTCATGATATGCACATGTACAATGGCGCAAGACGCTAGCAATACACCAGGAGTCACATTTGACGGTCTAAGTTCGTACAGCTTCAAATTGTACAACTAATGCGGATGGTTTTTTAGTGGTGATGACAAGATCGATCCACTCGTGTACGAGTTGCAGATGCTTCTCAGACATCACAGATTCGGCTTTAGCCAGAGTCATGAACATTGCATTCCCTTCCACTATAAAGCCTCCTTTGGGCAGCACAGATATCTGAGCCTCGGAGAAGGGAAGCTGCAGTTGCTTGTTGTTGTCGCAATGTGTGGCTGAAGTGTTCGCTGCATTCTCCTCCACACACCGTTCGCACTTGCGTTGGTCGAGCAGACACTTACACTGCTCCATGGGGATCCAGACATGCGTTAGAGGACAGGCGAAGTAAGATTGAGCAAACGGAGTCATGCAGCGCATCATGGCAGGAACAACCGGTCTGTACGTCTGATGGATGTGTAGAACTAAGGCGACGCCCCTGAAACACAAGTCAACTAGCCGTCATTTAACAACGCGACTGCTTTCAGAATGAAGTGTTATGTGGTTGGCAACAACAAAAAGAATTGCGACGAAGGTGCCTAAATTGAGGAACGGGTATCGAGGATTGTAGAAGAAGTAGAGAGAGGAAAGGCAGTTGGGATCCAAGTCCACAACGCCAACAACAATCAACTTTTGTCCGTCCAGCTAGTACTGCTAGTGATACAAGCCAATTTGTGAAGCGCCTACGGCCACCGCTTCTGCATCGTATGTGATCCTAAGGCAGGTGGGTTCATGGGGCGTCTGTGCGAATGTACCTGACTTGTTGCATGACAACCGGTGGAATCATACTTACACAAGCGTGGATCGGACCAGATAATCGGCAAATGCCTCAGTAGTAATGCCTGTCTGTGATGAGACATGCACGCAAATCTGGTAGTTGCAGTAGAATTTCTACTCTCCATTAAAGCTGTCCTTGAATTCTTCGCCTCTATGCAACCGGATCAATGCATGATTATGCATTTGATCTCAACGCTGGCAAGCAGCCTGACAGCATTCGACAAGCCAGCAAAGGCTGATGCTAGCGTGCATCTGAAGCGTGCGAAGCATTTCCAATCGGTATCTCTCTTTGCGGGTAATATTTGATCACTTTTGTTTGTTTTCTGCAGGCGTTCGACTCTGGAGATGGCCTAAATGATGTCATCATAAGGAACTCCTGTCTTGGCGGCCCGTTGAGGCATGCGTTCTTGTTGAGACTGCTATCGACTCTGTCTGGAAGATTTTGATCTTCCATATGCTTGACATTACCCTCGCACCCACTTATGCTCGGCCCAGTAAACCCAGTTCTCTCCGCTGGAAGACTAACAATATTGTTGTTAATGTTGTCGTGTGATTCCTTTCGTAGCAAAGAAGAGGTGATGGCATTACTATGGTCGAGGGGCCCGTCTCCACCACAGACGTCTTGTGACTCTCTAGAATCATTCGAATTTTTGCCCTTCATCTGCACCCTCTTTTGTGTCTTTGGAATCCTGAATTGCTCGGTGTCACACCTCATCGTAAAGGCTGGACAACACGTTTGCTCGTTCACGGTCTGGTAGACGTGACTTCCATGCCTAAATTGGAGGTGAGGATGGTGTAATCGTTGTTCGCTTACCGATGCCATTTGCTGTTCATAAGAAACCTGTAGACGTCCATGTTGAGCCTGCTGGCTGATGTGTCTATGTACTGTGGAAGTAACACAAGTGAGGCCAGCTTACGCTATTTTACCTTTGGGGACTTGATATTGTTGTAATAGCGGCAGCAGCCAGTCAGCTTCTCCCCCTCAGTTCGATGAGTGAAGAGGTGTGATGGGAATGCTTGTTCATTCTGGAACAGATGTAAGCTGTAAAGGAGGTCTGCAGTGTGTCACCGCCTTCTTGCATTTATGCACCCAGTGAGAGTGCAGCAGACCATCCAGTTAGGTGAGACCTTTAATGTTGGGTGACGGCTTTATGTTAGTTTCCACCAGCAAATAACACCCCGCAACCAACATTAATCACTTCATAAGCAATGACCAAGTGTTCATTCAATGCACGCACGTTAGCATTTGTCCGATTTTTCATTAGCGTTGGGAAGCCTCTTCTTCTTAAGCCTTTGGCTGTATGTGGAAGACGATTTCGTTTACCAAGCTCTCAAGCAATCATCGCATGTTACCACTGCACAGAACATTGGATCACTGACCCTCAACCTTGTCACCTATAAAGTACTCCATCTTCCTTTTCATAGTTTGCTTAATTCTGTAATGAACGAATAAGTGAGAAGGAATAAGGACCACATTTGGACAGAAGAGTGATTTCTTGCACCTCAGCGTGGCGGTCATTAGGTTTGTTTCACATCCCATCCATTCACTTTACATCGCAATCCAGGGAAAATCCCACCACCCGGCGCATTCCACACATCAATCACATTTAAACTGTCTTTAGAATACAGCAGCGCACAATTGCAGTCTTGCAAATCGGTGCAGAGCATGGTCGTAAAATATACTGAATTGCCATCACATATACAAGTTTTTAAAGCTTTATTTTGCCTTGTTCATCGGTTGACATCTTGAGCATCGGATTTTGTTGGGTCGTTTCCCAGTAGCGTTGTAGGACTGGATGATTGAACTGGCTCCATCAGGAGGCTATTGTGATGAAGCTAGAGATGTGCAAACGCCTTTCATAGCCCAATCAAATACTATTGTGTTGCCAAAGCAACAGTTGAAACAAGGGCATCGGCTTCAACAAGATATGATACTGAAGATTAGGCAGAATAGGGCTAGCAAAATAATTTGTTGGAAGGGATGTTGGGTAGGCAGATTCTAAGGACATTACTTGGGACACATTTGCCTCTGCAACTCGAGCGCACTCATGTTTTACTAGGAGGTGCCAACTCATCCTCTCTACTGAAGGCCACGCCTAAGCAGATTGAGTAACTCCAAAATTGTTCAATTCTCGAGAAGTTGGATGTTTTCACTAGCCTCGTGCGGACCACTACCTTGAACATTCCCTTATTCCCTCTGCTGTCTCGGCTGATTCAAAACTATGCAGTGGATGTTACCTTCGGTGACACTTGATCACAATATTAGTAGGGAAGGTTCAGGAGAGATGGGTTGTAATGTCTTTTCCATTACTGTTCGCAAGGAATTGTTTGCTCCGCGACAGCCCTGTGGCGAGTGGATGAACAACACCGACATCGAAGGTGCAATATCCACCTTAAGTCAAATCTATCCATGCCGTGTGTTACAGTTAATTGCAAGCTTTTGTGTCTCAACTGTGTGTTTGAGATGAACCAGAGGCTGCACCTCCTTTGTTCGTGAGCTCCTCAATCTTCGGTAGTATTTTAGGTTGTTTCCTCACCTTGCCTGAACGAACTCCAGAACTACCACTACTGCATCAGTGTGATGCTTGAAACCGACGCATTGTCCAATTGACCACTCCAGTGAAAGCGTATGCGCGTCTATTTTACTGTACTCCATGCAACAGCTCTTGCATCCCCACCTGGCAGACAGATTATACGTGCTGATTAGATGCAGTCACTTGCCAGGCATTCGTCAGAATCCCAGCACATTCGAAGCGAAGCTTTTATTCCGCTTCTTTACCTCGATCCCATACATAAATGCTAGCTCTTTTTCAGTGAAGTTTGCAGAAGTGTTAAAGACTAGGCAGGAGTCATTGGAAAGTCTACTATCGCTTACCCTTCCATGTGGATAAAATAACACTGAAGAAGAAACTTAATTTCGGCCTGTTGGTCAAGCAATCTCAACCCACCTCGCATGTATGTATGGTAACAGTGTCACGCGTTGTGAGAAGATTGCACTAACGAATTGAAGACACAAATGAGTGTTAGCAGCGGGCCGCTCTGTTGTCCGTAGTTAGAAAGTGATGCTTTGGTTTTGATGAGTGCCGCGATCAACCTGTTCATACCCTCGATGCACAGTAGATGATGTTCATGAGAATTGGCATTCTATGCTCCGAGCTTTCAAAACAGATTTGACAAGCTTTTGACTAAGAGACGGAGCTAAAACTGACGTATTTGACAACAGTGGTGACACTCCTCTTAATTAAGGGGCACGTAAAGGCAATCCGGCTGCCGCCAGTGTGCTTAGCAGATCTGATAGTACCACCTATGTGGAAGACATGAGTTGTCGAGCACGGGTGGAGGAGGTCTGTTCGCATGGTCATCCAGAGATTATGCAGTGCATTACTTGTCAAGACAACGCTGCAGAAGCACAGCTAACCGGCAGAGAGTATGATGCACACTTGCTGCTGCTGGTTCTGTAGTAAGTGACTTGGTGCTTTGCATTTATTTGTTGCATTGCACGTGCCCTTGCAAATGCTGCTGTGAAAAGCGTCTAGCATATACACTCCATGCAATGCATACATCGCATAAGACACCTCCATTTACATCTTTACACATTTCAAATGTTCAGGAAAATCAGGGCTTTGTATGTCAAGACTGTTGCATAAATGATTATTTCTTATTTGATATTGGTGAGCATTGCCATTGTAAGAAACAAGCAGCTTGGAGGTGTTGAGCACATGATCGAGATGTGCGCGTTGAATAACACCATTCAAACCACTTTCCACACTGTGAAGTAACTCGACTTGGACTCATGATCTGGTAAAGTGGAAGCAAAGGCTTATCTAGTGAGATGTCTTGAATCGGCTGTTTCATGGCGCACTTGTGCGAGGATACAAGGTGAGTTTCAAGTTTCAAGTGGCTACCGTACTTAGGAAAAGTGAGTGATTGTGGTGCTACTTTCATACAGAAAGTAGATCAAGCTTGGACAGCTAAGGTTCTTCTACCCAAAACAAAGGTGCCTTAGAAGTCTTCTTGCAGCATTATGAATGAAGAGGAGGAATGGTATATTAGCAGGTTCTAGCACTCAGCTGCTACTGAAATACGGTAAGTAGCGATCAACTGAATATCTTTCGTGGATAACCCTTGTGGAGTGATGCCCAAAGCGATAGCTGAATAAGCTTCTAATTTATAAGGACCTATCACATGAGTGGTCGAATCATCTATCTGCAACACGTTCCTCCAGAGTCCCAATCTTGCAAAATCGCGCACAATTCACCACCTTTTTCTAAAGGTAAGCGTAATTCTCCTGCCATTTATGTCAATCGTATGATTGTTATCAATAGTATTGCCAAAGAGAAGAACCATCTGAATCTCTGCATGCGTCATCATCTAAAGCTGCGGATTTTGATGTGAACTTTGTGTTTTCTTTTTAAACGATTGGTTCTAAGCACTTACGTTGGTGACTTGAGTTCGCGGATTTCTGGTTATGTTATTAGCTCACTCTTCCCGTTCTCCAGTAGGACTCACCAATGCGATATTCACAGTCCATTGCCTCGTCTTTTGCTCAAAATTGCACACATCGCCTTCCGCGTTCCAGAGGTAGCATTATTATTGTGTCGTCAAATGCATTCTACCATCCTTTCTTTCATCAGGTAATCGCTTTGTTCTACCGATGCCGCTGTCGGATTATGCCCCACAACCTGTTCTTTATGGTTGACTCGTTACCAGCAATCGACTACCAAATAGCAGCCAGCCGCATTTCTTCATCCATCTTCCACATTGAATGCTCCGAATTATATGGTGGAGAGTTTTACTTTCTAGTACTTGGACTTGGACTTTGACGCCTAGCTTCATACGTTGTCAAAATAAAGAGCGAACTTATCAATGAGTGTTGGCATTTATATGTAATGGGGGATATTCGTTACTGGCATCGCTGCTTTTTTTCGGGTGTGGTAGGGCGTCGAGGCGAAGACGTGCACATTGTTAGTCCTAAAGGGTCGCTCCTTGCCTTGTCAGGGTGTCCAATCACTCCCATATTTCCACGCCTTAAAAGTCATCATGCCATCGAGAACACGTCACTAAGTTTGGAAGTGAGAGATGGTTACGCTCAGGAGCCTGATCTCTCGTTGCGAACAGAAAAGACTATCGTTGAATAATCTGCACACCCTAGATATGACTGACTAAATGTAGGATGTTCGTCCAGCGCTAACCACGGTGGACAGTCGCATGAGCCTGTACCGTGTGGGAAGAAGGTGTTCAGAACAAAGCTGAAAATCAGATGCTTGTGTTGCACTCCACTCCACATTTTGGCACCGAAATCCGAAGCAATGGGGAGAATATTTTGTTATCGAAAACATTTCTATTAAGCTAAATTTAACTTAACGTCTAGCCGCTTTCTGTTTGTTTTGCACTCCTGTAATGTTAGAACCCACTGCTGCAGAAGACTGGCTTGTTAATAGCTTACAGAAGGGCTTAAGAGGCCACTCGAGTGATCCAATGTCCATGTCTTTTGGATGTTGTAGTAAGCTGCAGAGGCAAACGATATGGCAGCAAATATTTCCTCACCACTGGTTTCATTTTATTTCGTACCGTGCTATTCTCATGGCTCTTTTCCATTCTAGTCCATCTCATTCCTTACTATTACCCTTCCCTCTTCACTCATGCATTGGCAATCAAATGCCACTGCAATGAGTGATTTAACGTGGATCTCACCTTCCACACTCACCTCCTTCCACCTCCATTCGTCTGTCTACTCGAGTAAATTGCCAATGCAGAATGTCTCCACATTGTGCCCACAACTGCAACTGCATACAGTTTCGTAGTTGGCGCCGTTGTTCACCAGGGTCATCATTGTCTATTCAGCGACTGACCAATAATTTTAATACTTTCGTCAGATATGCCTACGTACGCGTCGCAAATCCTTCCACCACTCATCTCTCTTCTCCGTCTCAACCCCGTCAAAACCACTCAGATCATGGTCAGCGCTAACGTGTCGTTTTCTTTCTTCTCATTTGCATCCAGTTTCCTTCTCATCCTCCACCTCAGTTGCCGCTGCTGCTGCCGATGCCGCTGTCTCTGCGTGCCTAACATCATCACCGCAAAGAAGTCGAAGCAATAAAGGAGAGAGAAATAGTAGACATTGGGGCATTTTTTGCCACCACCTTTCCTTCCACTTTTTCTCCTCTCCCCGTTCAAACGTATACTACGTATACTACTTCGACGTCTGCATGCAGTGATGCAACATTGTGCCAAGAGGTATAGCAGTGTGATTCGCACGTCAAGAGAGAAAAGGCAGAGGGCATTTGCTTAAAGCCTATAGGTTAGGAGAAATTGATGGTGCCATAACCACGTCAAGTCCTTCCACTTCCACTCAGCGTCATGGCAAGAGGGGTGGAAAAATGCAAGCATAGCGGGGTGGAGATAGGCATTGTGGAGCGATAGAACTGCCGACGGCTGATCTACAGCGCCATGCATAGACATGAAGCAATGACCTTACCATGACATCCCATCCTTCTTTCCTGCTCTCGACTCCTCGTCTCTTCTCCTCTCCTTACCCACCCACTAACTCGTCCAATTCACTTCAACAGACGTGTTACTTCACCTCCATTGGATAGCAACACTGGCCAGCCCATCCGAAGGCTCCGATTCGATGGCGAGTGCTGATGATAAGTGGCGTTCTACGGCTTCAACGTCAGTAAAGGTATTGACAGCACCAATGTAAGGCAAAGGAAAGGTTTGGCTCGATTGTAAAGCACTGGACTGACGCTGATGACACCATCAGATCTAGGAGTGCAGAGATCAGAGTGGCTGGGTAGAGCTGCAGACCACGATGAAAGGGCCGTAATCCAGGAAATGGCACTCTGCTTCAGCCAAATTTATTTAATGTTCACGGCTAAAATGCTGCCTGACTTGATGATTACCTTAAAACTTTGATGGGGACGTTTCTGAATACAGTGTCTAATCCCTATCATTTGATTGGATTCACCTTGGAGGTTTCACACGTTGTTATCATCCAGGCACCACATGTCTTCCTAACCATCAGTGGAAGAGTCTTGTAAACCTACTTCTCAAAAAAATTAAAATAATCGTGTGTTCGACTTCTGGTTTCGCAATGTACCATTACAGTGCTGGACTCTCTCACTCCAATTCGTCAGTCAAGCTGAGATAAATCCAAGACCTCTCTTAAAGGCGTGATTGAATGAAACTTGCATCACCCCGTCGGACAGCGTTTATAAGCCCGTCACTTTGTTTGAGACGGGGCCAGCCTATCTGAAATAATCACTACCTTGTTGCTCTTCATTGAAGACGGAAAACTGTCTCGAAGCACTTGCATGGACTCAAATCGCTTGCACACTCTGCCATGTCTGTGAAGGAGGATCAGTGCGCTGAATTTCTGTGGTGCAAGCACTCCAATGACTTTCGTGCTGCCCTCCGAAAAGGCCCTAACTAAGAGTGGAATAAAAGTCGAGGCGTTTGGCCACAACAACAATCTCCACAGTCAAAGCCACCTCAGCTGTGGGGCCGCTACAATACGAATATGCATTATCCCGTCATGATTCATTCAAGGGTAAAGAAGTTTAAGTTTTGTCGGAATCCACCAGACAATGTGCTCAGGTATACAGGCCTTTCTCGCATCCGTACAAAGGCCATAGAAGAATGCGCTTCTGTTCTATCAGTAATCGTGCGAAAACTTCGCTGGCAAAAATCGCTTTTAAAAATGAATAAAATCTTACTTGTGGTTATTGAAAATAAACATTACAAATAACGCAAACGGATCTGTACAGATCTTTTGCGAAATAAGCGTTTGATGCCACAATACTTCACCGTCAGCTTTGTTCCCGCCTTCTCGAAACGAAGGAAACTTTGTCCTCAGTGGTCTGGTCTAAGTCTGGCGTTAATAAGGACCTGTTCAAGTTGGAACTGTCGCCTGCAGCACATAGCATAAAGCATCTCAAAATTGCCCACAAATACATCTGGAAGAGGCAACCCACATTCCATGACACGCATCTTAAATATCTTGCAACAGTCGGGTCTATGGCAGTGTTTGCATGCAATGATTTTGGTTCTGTCTGCAGGGAGCATGCAAACACGTCATAACTACGAAAATTGAGTAATTTTTTTTAATAACTTGTTACACCCACCTACTACCCATTAAATGCAAGTACTATCGAGGTGGCCATCTGATATCCTGCCATAATTTATGGTGATTTGATAGCTGATCTGCTGCAACTTAGTTCCAAGGCGCAGTTAACTCAGTCTCTGGCTGTACATCCACAAAATCTTGAATAACTCGTCTTTTGAGGCAGACATTTTACTCAGCTCAAGCCACTTTATTTAAAAAGGCGGCTAATATATTGCCCTCATTTTCACAGCCTTGAATTTGTAGACATTACGGTAAAAAGCAACGAACGATGCAATAGTTTTAAAGTTAGCCTGTATCGTTTGAATTGTTGATTTAAATCCTCATTTCAATGGAAATTTTATGCACGAATTAGGTCGACTTCCCATCGTGTTTAGTGATTCTACGACCTTCAAGGCAACAATGGAAGCAAAACGTGTCTCAGCATGAACTGTATGCCAGCCATCTTATTTCTGCAGCATAAGATTGTGCATTCAATTTTTGGCAACCTCTACGGAATGTAAAGCCTTGATGGCATTGTATTGGAGTGCATCAAGAGCACTGTGTCATTGCATGTAAAATGAGTGACAGTGTTGATGTGAGGCAGGAGATTGCACGTGCCTGTGTGTGCTGCCTCGCAGTGGGTCTGGAGTTGACGATGGTGCCTGAAATATGGGAAGCAGGCTGGACCAACAAGCTCCATAGCGGGTTAAAGTACAAGCGGGGAGTAAAAGTGGTGACTTATTCACAAGAATCCGACCCTCCATTAACATTCAAAAGAGCTTCAAGCGCTGATTTTGCTTATGCAAGGGGTCTCGACTTCGAAACCAATGCTGTGAGAGAAGATCTGATGATCTACTTCGCCAGTCCATTCAATGCATTTGAACATCTCTAGAACAGCATTAAGTGACTTGCTTCCCATTAATGGTCGATCTGATGAGGGGCAGACAGCAGCATATCAGCGATCAACGCAGCGGAAACATCACTGAGTGGGTGATGTGAGTGGGTGGGTGGGTGAGGAAGTCACAAGTTAATGCAAATGAATCGTACCATGCTTCGTGGTTTAACAGATCACTACCCTCCCCTTTGTGATCAAGATGCGCTTCCATAGCAAATTCACGCATGCATTGCAAAATAAGTGAAAATCATGAAAGATACTATGTTAAGGCTCAACAGCTAACGTCTAGATGTAGTGAATGTCAGGCGCTCCGGAGGGAGACTTTGCTCTGAACAATCATTACCGCTGATCAGTCTGCTCTGTTCATTATGTCATAGCACGGAATGATTGCAGTCAATCAGTCCTCTCGCCTGATCGGAGCGCAGACCAAGATGAAAGGGGTCAGTGTAGGGTCAAATGCGTTGGCAGTGGTGTCAGAGAATCTCCCTCCTCCTCCTAGAACGTTGAAATGCTTCAGAAGGCAATGCGCACATCCGAATCATTCGCTGTAACCTATGAGCTTGTGTACCTATCTGTCCGATGCCATTGCTGCTGTCCTCGTCTCCGCATCTGCCTGCCTAGATGTTGTCTTACGCTGCCAACCCATCGCATAACCATCCACACCACACTCTATAGTGACAAGCCAGAAGGGATCGACAAAAAATTTAATTTAATTGTGGATGTCCACAAACACGATAAATAAGGGAATGAAATCGCCTAATCGCATGCTGCGGAATAGCAGAAACAGCAACAACAACAACAACGACGAAGTACTTTCTTCAGTCATCCTCACAGGCACTTGCGTCACTAAAATGGAGACAAATGGTGATTGGCTTGGTAATTCTGTTTGGATTGAGGCAGTTCAGCTAAGTACAGGCGTGTGACCCACCAAAGACTGTGACTTGGATGGCGTCTGTAATGCTGGACGCTAGTCGCAGGTGCGTCGCTTATACCTTTCGGCAGAGGAGAGGCTGGAAGCAGTGTCTGTACTGTCTGCAGTCTCACACCGAGTGTCCGTCGTGGAAAAGTTGTAAAACATCGTCACGACCTCCTACTTCCAAAGTCGATGCGGAGTTTTTTCCAATGTGAAAACACCTCAAGCACCTCACCAGCCTCACCACCTGCGTCTCTTGACCCCGTTTCTGCACTTGCTTTATCTGCTCCATGCAGTAGAGCAGTAGCTTCTCCCTTCGAATACGTTGACTTGGGTGTTGGTGACAGCGGCAGTGGAAGCGGTGGTAGCGGATGTGAGAGCGACATTGACAGAGGTGTCTTTGCGCATAATGGCCTTGGTGGCGTTGGTGGGATCGGCAGCAACGCACCAACCCAATCCACACACACACACATTCTCCTGCACAGGCAGTGTCCGAAAAGCACTGATGAGGAAGGAAGAAGGAGCAGTTGGTCTGTTATGTGTTATCAACTTAAGAGGCAGAAAGTGAGCCTTACCAGCTGCAATTGTGGTCTGCGGCCAGCCATTGCACCAACACCGGACTCGCCTCCACCACCGAGAAGCGAAGTGCAAATACAAGGCTGCAACTAGCAGCTTCAGGGCTGGTTTGGCTTCTACTTTAGCAGGTCCGTCATTCATCGTTAGAGTGCGTGCGGCTGCGTTAAATGAGAATGTCAAGCCTCAGATTTCAATTTGAATATTTGTATCGATTTATTGCTTTATTGATTACCTCCTCGCTTGCTGACTTGCTTGCCGTCTTGGTTGTTTGCATGTTTGGTGGATTGGAGAAATCAATGAGGCTGCATTTGAATTTCTCACGTGCTAGCAGACGTGGTTGAGTGGGCAGGAGCCGGTGTTGAGTCGCTATATTCCTGAATGTGGTCGGGTTACTGTAGAAAGACACAAAATATAGAAGCATGTAGTACAAATATTGACTTAAGAAATAGCATCAACAGTAGCGTATGTGGGGTGGATGTTGAATCATACAGGGCTTCCTTAGGCGGGCCACCGTAGATATGATAGAGCTGGCTGTGGAGGGCGTAGACAAACTCGATTGCCTTGCACAGGTGAGAGATCTGACAGTGAGAGGTGAAATCGTGTTACATAATGACGAGGTGAGAAGCGGTGGCACGGGAGGCGTGAAGAGGATGGGACGTCACTACAATATCTATGAAACAAGAGGGTGGAAATTGCAACTCTTCTCAACGATCCTCACGGTACCCAAACAGTAGTGAGCAGTGCATAGGTTTATGGACGACTGAGGAATTTATTTTGTTTCCTCTAACTTGCTTTCGTTCTATTTTCATTGCTACGGCGCCAAGTGAGCCTTTGTGAATCATTTGCCCAGCCAAAGTAGACATCGAGAGAATTCACTTCTTGTCGGCTGTTTATTTGCAGCATGCCTTTGTGTGGTGTTGCCGACGCGCTCATCATTTCTACTATCGCCAACACTGTCATTGTCTCCCTCCTGCTTCTTCACCATCATCATCGTAGACACCACAAGGTTCAGTGTAGGTAAAGCAGTGCACACTTTACGGCCTGTCTCATTTTATGGCCTGACAGTAAGAGGTGACACAGACTGGCTCTATTACAACAGCATCAACGCACCTCAACAACCTATTCGCCCTAACTGACACTTGCATGGTCGGAGAAGAGAAGTTGTGATTGGGTGGTAAATCTGGCAAGGGATGTCGATCGTACAATTGGAGGTTATTTCTCAAGCAAGGGAAACAGAAAGAAGCGTCCGGTCAGTCGGTGGGTGTTTCACTCAATTAACTAACCAGGTTATAGGACAAATAGTGACTTTTGCTAATCAGTCATTTTCAGCGCCTGCATTTTGTGGCTGCAAAACACCGCACCTGTTTTGATTGCGGTCAAATATTTCCGGCAACGTGTGAAGATGACTAATCAATGCATGATGCTGGAGGAATCCTCAAGCATCTTCGCCTTAAATAACCCCTTGGACAGCTAATTCGCCCCGTGTAAAAAGCACGCACACTTTTATAGCTAGCCGTATTTTAATTGCAAAACGATTGCCTTCCTACCTGAATATGGAGTGTTGCATGGAACAGCCATCGACTTAATGCCCGAAATAAATCCTAGCATGTTCATCCATAACAGAAGCCATAATTGCTACTGACTTATGCTTAGTAGCATGCAATAGTCAGTGTTCGCGACAGACCACCCGATGCTGATGATGGGCAGGTGACTTTCGAAGTACTCCATCCAGTGTAAGACCAAATATCTCAAGAAATCCGCGCACAGCAGTGATAGGTTTTGCGCACTTTGGTTACTTGTTTTCCTAAAAAAGGAAAATTAGCTAGGTGCAGTTGCTTTTTGTTGTCGCAATGCGTGGCTGAAGTGTTCGTACTTGCATTGGTCGAGCAGACGCTTACACTGCTCCATGGGGACCCAGACATGCGTCTGAGGACAGGCGAGGTAGGGGAGGAGAACTGAGTCTTGCAGCGCATCATGGCGCAGGAGTGTATGTTCTAACGCAGATAGTTCTGCTTGAAATCAGTATAAGCGGGTACGACCAATTTGTGCGTTTGATGGAGGTGTCGAATGAAGGCAATGTCCTTGAAATACAAGTCAACAGGCTGTGTCATTTGACATTTAACTGCTTTTGGATAAACGGGTTATGTGGTTGGTGCAAGCAGACCAAAGTGCTACGTAGGTGCCGAAATTAAAAAATACGCATTAAAGATCGTAGAAGAAGTAAACAAAAGAAAGGCAACCGGCGTTTGTCCGCCCATTCAGTACTACTGGAGATACAAGCCGAATTGTGGAGAGCCGATGGTTTTGCTGCTGCATTGCGTGTGATCCGGAGGCATATGGGATCACGGGTAGTCAGCGCGAATTTACCTGAAATGGTGCATGGCAACTGGTGGAATCATGCCTCAGCAGTAATGCCTGTCTGCGATGAGCCATGTACGCAAATCTGGAATTTCGCAGTAGTTTTTCTGCCCCTCATCAAAGCTGTCCTTGAATTGTGCGCCTCCACGCAAGCGGATCAATTCAAGATTACGCATTTGACCTCAACGCTGACAAGCAGCACGACAGCATTCGACAAGTCGGCAAAAGCTGATGTTAGCGTGCATCTGAAGTGTGCGCAACATTTCCATTCGGTGTCTTTCTTTGCAGGTAATATTTGATCTCCTTTGTTTGTTTTCTGCAAACTGATACGTTCGACTCTGGAGATGGGCCTAAATGATGTCCTCATAAGGGACTCCTGTCTTTTCGGCTGGATGGTCTATGTGTTCATGTTAAGCTTGCCATCGCTTCTGACTGGAAGATTTTGACCATCTGGATTCTTGAGCTTCACCCCTACTCCCACTTATGCCCGGCCAAGTGGACCCAGTTCTTTCAGCTAATATACGACTGCCAATATTGTCGTTAATGTTGTTGTGTGATTCCTTTCGCAGCGAAGAAGAGGTGATGGCATTACTATGGCCGAGGGGCCCATCTGCACCAAAGACGCCTTGCGACTCCCTAGAATCATTCGGATTTTTGCCCTTCATCTGCACCCTCTTTTGTGTCTTTGAAATCCTGAATTGCTCGGTGTCACACCTCATCGTAAAGGCTGGACAACACGTTTGCTCGTTCACGGTCTGGTAGACGTGACTTCCATGCCTAAATTGGAGGTGAGGATGGTGTAATCGTTGTTCGCTTACCGATGCCATTTGCTGTTCATGAGAAACCTGTAGACGTCCATGTTGAGCCTGCTGGCTGATGTGTCTATGTACTGTGGAAGTAACACAAGTGAGGCCAGCTTACACCATTTTGCTTTCTTGGACTTGGTATCGTCACAGTAGTAACAGCAGTCAGTCAGCTTCTCCCCCTCAGTTCGATGAGTGAAGAGGTGTGATGGGAATGCTCGTTCATGTTGGAACAGATGTAAGCTGTAAAGGAGGTCTGCAGTGTGTCACCGCCTTCTTGCATTTATACGCCCAGTGAGAGTGAAGCAGACCATCCAGTGAGATGAGACCTTAAAATCTTGAATGACGTTTACCTCTGCTTTCCCCGCTGTTCCAAAACTATGCAGTGGATGTCGTCGTCGTTGTCGGTGCCGTTTGATTACAATGTTAGCAGTGAAGAACAAAGAAAGGTGTTTGGCAATTGTTCTTTGCTGCTGTCCATAATCAAGCTCTTTTTGCGTCTCTACGTGATAAAATGTTAAACAACACCGATATCGAAGGCGAAATAGCCAACTAAAGACAAACACATTCCATGCAATATTTTAAAATTAATTACCAGCACTTGTGTACTAAAAGTGTGTTTTAGGTGAGTGAGAGGGTGCACATCCCCAATGCATAACCCTTTTAATGCAGCAGTATTTTAGGTCGTTTGCTCACATCGCATGGGCAAACTCCAGAACTACCACCACTGCATCGGCATATCAATGCAACTTGTGCATTGTCCAACTGACTTCTCAAAAGAGTGCGTTTTTGCGTCCATTCTACTGTACTTTATGCAACAGCTCTTGCATTCTGACCTGGCAGTGGGAGTTGGAGTGCTTTTGCTCTACTAGGCAGAGAGGTACATCCTTGCATTCCTAGTGGCGTCCACTGAAATACAAAGAGGGGTGTGTGTGTAGCACACTAGGCTGACCTCAGTAGAACCACCACCACCACCACCACCAACACACTAATGTTCAATTCGACAACGATTATTTAAAATTGGCTGCCTTCATTGTTCCGATTCCATTCCTAAGCCAGAATGACCGCTATCACTTGGCTCTGCAAACTGCGCGTGCATGCGGATTCCCATTGAAGTGGGAAGTCGGTCAGTACAAAGTGTTGCAGATGCTGATGCTTACAGTCGGATTTTGTGTGAGATGCCTCACATTACTACGTTACCTTCCCTTCCTTCCATACGTAAGCGGTAGCTCTGGTTTGAGTGGAGGTTGCAGAAGTGTTGTGAGCTAAGCAAGGGTCGTTGGAAAGTCTGCTATCACTTCCCTCTTCACGTGGATGAATTCACACTAAAGATGAAATATGATTTCTGCGTGTTGATCAAGCACTCACAAACTCTTTCGCATGTATTTATAGTAACAATGTCAGGCATCGTGAGAAGATTGCAGACATGTCTCTTGTGACGTTTGCTAACAATTTGAAGGCACAAATGATTGGCATTAGCGGTTGCTCGGTTGTCCGTACTTGGGGAGTGATAATTAGGTTCTGATGAATGCCGCGATTAAAGTGTGCATGCCTTCGATGTACAGTGGATGATGATTATGCGAAGTGGCATTCATTGCTCCGAGTTTTCAAAACAGATTTGACAAGCTTCTGAACTTATGATCGAGATGTGCTCGATGAACAACGATGTTCGAACCTCTTTCCACACTGTGAAGTAACTCGATTCGGACGCACAGCCTGTCAAAATGGTAGCGAAAGCTTGCCTAGTTTGATGCGTGGAATTGGAGTTTTCATGACGCATTTGTGCGAGGATACAAGGTGATTTTCAAGTGGCTGTCGTAATCAGGACAAGTGGGTGATTGAGTTGCTACTTTCATGCAGCCAATCGGTTAAACTTGAGCAATGAATGTTTTTGTGCCCAAAACAAAGACGCCTTAGAAGTCTTCTTGCAGCATCTTGAATGAAGAGGAGGAATGGTATGTTGGCATGTTCTAGCAATCAAATGCTACTGAATTATTGTGAGTAGCAAACATCTGAATATATTTCGTGCACAACTCGTGTGGAGTGATAACCATAAACGGTAGCTGAATGCACTTCAAATGTATGAGGACCTATAACATGAGTGGTCTAGTCACGTATCCGTGGTCGGTTTCTCTACAATACCAATGTTGCAAATGCGCAAAATTCACCATCTTTTACTATAGTTAAGTGTTTAATCACTTTTCATTTTTTTCAAGTGTACGATTGCTACTGATATAAACTTTATGGTTTGTTATAAACGATTAGTTCTGGAGCACCTGCGTTGGTGACTTGAGTTCGTGGGTTTCTGGTTATATTAACAGCTTACTGCTCACTGTTCTCCAGTAGCACTCACCAATGCGTTATTCACGGGCCATTGCCTCGTATTTTGCTCAACGTTGCACACATCGCCTTCCGCGTTATGGAGGCAGAATTAGTGTGTCACCAAACCTGCTCCACCACCCTTTCTTTTATCCTTTACTCGCTGTGTTCTCCCAATGCCGCTGTCGGATTTTGCTTGACAGCCCATTCGTTATGGTTGACTCGTTATCAGCGATCGACTACCAAATAGCAATTAGCAGCATTCCTTCATCCATCTTTAGCATTGTATACTTCGAATTATATGGTGGAAATTCTTACTTTTTAGTACTTAGATTTTGAGCTCTGAGTGCCGCCTGATGACGCTTAGCTTAGTAAGTTGTCAAAATAAAGTGCAAATTTTTTAGTAAATGATGGCAGTTCTATCTAATTTGGGAAGTCTGTATTTGGTGTTGCTGTGTTTTCATTCTGAGTGCAGTGGGGTATTTAGGCGAAAACGTGCTCTTCTTTAGTTTTTAGTGGTGGCTCCCTGCCTGGTCAGTGTGTCTAATGACTCCCATAAATCTACGCGTTAGAAGCCATCATGCCAATGAGAACACGTCACTGAGTGTAGGGATGAGAGACAGTTTCGCTCACGGGTCTGATCTCTCGTTGCGAACTGAGAGGCTATCAGTGAATAGTCTTCCGCACACCCTCAATAGGACTGACTGAATGTAGGGTGTTCGTTCAGCGCTAACCACGGTGGACAGTTGCACGAACCTGCACCGTGTGGGAAGAAGGTGTTCAGAACAAAGCTGAAAATCAGATGCTTGTGTTGCGCTTCACTCCACATTTCAGCGCCAAAATCCGAAGCAATGGGGAGAATATTTTTTATCAGAAACATTTTATTGGACTAAAATTACAGAGACATCCAGTCATCGTCCGCTTATTTTGTACTTCTGCAGTGGTAGGACTTACCGCTGTCTATGTGTATTTGATGTTGGATTTGGCTGCAGGAATGAAAGAGCTTACGTGGTTCGATGCATATTTATGGTTACGCTCCTCTGACTGTAGCCTTGGAAGTAAATAAATTCTTAAGCTTATTTATTTATGGGGACTTTGGATAGTTTTCTGGATAACAATGCAATGCAGGTAGTAGTGCTATTGCAATGTTTATGCTTTTTAAAAGCACTTTGCCGACCGGAGGCGGGAGGACACCTTTCAACCTGACCGCGGACCCTTGTGGTTCCTCTGAGTAGTCAGAGCTCGTTCCGTCATAAATACTGCACTATCATGCTCTTTTGCACACATCATAATAAATGTGTCCCGTAACACTTAGCCCCCTAATAGCAGGAGTGGAGAGGGGAAGATTAGGAAAGGAAGATGCCTCTATCCTGGTGGGGGAATCAACCTGTGTTTGGACTAGATCTCCTTCGACCTAGGTGTTGAGTCGACTCCGATGTCGTAGCACTTCTTTTGTCTACTATAAAACCTTTGTAAGTGTCGCGTAGACACAGCAAAAGTCTTTCTTATCCCTTCTTCGAAACATAGTACGGGTTCCTAGGCAACATCGGTTCCCACTTCCTTGCTCGGTATTAAGATATCGTAGGAATCACTCATTTCGCAGCCTGTAGCATCTAGAAGTGGAAAATACCAGTTGATGCGTGGACTGTGTACCCATACTATTGAAGGTCGCGTCCTAGGCTTAAATCCCAATCTTCAGGTTGTGCCCCTTTGGTGAAAGGCTTTAGCAGTCCCATCGGGGTGCGATTGCTTCCTTCCACTTATCTGTTGGCCTGCGGATGCTCAGGGTTCGGGCGCAGTTGATCAGCCTAGCAGAGCCCAAGACAACGCAGTGGAATGCAGTGGTAGGAGAGCCGCTATCCCCTACCATCAACGCAGTGTGAAGCAGGTGTACTATCAAGAAGATGCACCACAAGTTGCCTAAAAATCAATGATCAACATCCAGAATTCCTTCTAATAGATAAAATATGAGAATGCAAAAGTTTCCCAACTGTTAACCTTTCCTCTTCGCCACCGTACCAAGCGTCTGGCAGACCCAACATCTCGTCATGCAAAAGTATGTGCAAATGACTGTCAGTTCACATGCATTCCTGCTTGCAGCTTTGAGAAGAACTTTGTGCTGCTGTGAGTGCGAGGACTTACTCACTTCAAATGCCTGCATGTGCAGTCGCTTGTGCACTTCGACTCACTGTATGACCCAATAAGCACTCCACCTCAGTCTAAAGACCACGGAGTCTACTTCATACAATCTCGTGAAGATGGCTTGAGGATGGGCCATCCTACCATCCTCTGTGGAATACTTAGCCGGTGTCAAGCATCTTCCGGTCACTAGTCTGAAATTCTGACCTGCCTGCATTCATTCTCGCGGCAAGAGAGCGATTAGTACTTTTTACCCTTTGGAGATGTGGGTTGAATTCTCCTACGTCCTTCACCATATTGGAAATCTGGACATGCGCCCCTACCGATTCGCACCTGTGCTCAATGCCATGTGGTCCACTCTGAAGTAAAACGCTGAGCTTCCTCCAGCTGTGCATGTCAAACAATCTTCTAAGTGTTGACGTGGGTATTACAAAAGTGGTGATGCGTTGGGACGTGTGGTCATGCATCAGAGCTCTTTGGTCTGGTCGAGAGCATGTCGAAGGTGGGATCGTCTTAGCTGACTTAGCATAAAGGGAGTGGCTACTGCAAAGATCTGTTCCTAGTAGTCAACCACGTTGTTGTAACTGATGTAAGCAAGTAATTGCTTAGTAAACAGGAAAAAATCTGCAAGGAGCTTTACATTTGAAATTGCACATGGTTACTTCTCGATGCTTGAAGAGACGTGAGCCAAATGCATGCAGTGATTCAACATTGTGTTAAGTGGTATGGCAATGTGATTGTCATGGCAAAGGAATAAAGAAGAAGGGCGATTGCTGAAAGCGTATTGGTGGAGAGAAATTGATATTCCCATCACCAAGTCAAGTCATTCTTCTTTCATCCAGCTTCATGGCAAAAAGTGCGGGCATAGGTAAGCATTGGAGAGCAATAGGACAGACGAAGGCAGATCTACAGCACTATGCATAGACATGAGGCGATGAACTTGCCCCATCCACTCTTCCTTCTTTCCAACTCTCGTCTCCTCGTCTCCTCTCCTCTCCTCACTCACACATTCTCTCGTCCATTTCATTTTAATGGGTGCGTTACTTCTTCCACTTCAGTTGAAGAAGCGTGTTACTTCGCCTTTAACGGAGAGGTGCAATCGCCGCCCCTGTCCTCTCTGGCAAGAGTGGGTGGTGGAGGGCCTTGCCTATGCTATGGCAGTGACAGCATTGCAGAGGCATTGAGAGTAGCAANCCCCATCCACTCTTCCTTCTTTCCAACTCTCGTCTCCTCGTCTCCTCTCCTCTCCTCACTCACACATTCTCTCGTCCATTTCATTTTAATGGGTGCGTTACTTCTTCCA
This sequence comes from Taenia saginata, assembly GCA_001693075.2. NCBI lineage: Eukaryota > Metazoa > Platyhelminthes > Cestoda > Cyclophyllidea > Taeniidae > Taenia > Taenia saginata. Next base: position 533,109 of record LWMK02000055.1, on the reverse strand, counting down.
CTTCAGTTGAAGAAGCGTGTTACTTCGCCTTTAACGGAGAGGTGCAATCGCCGCCCCTGTCCTCTCTGGCAAGAGTGGGTGGTGGAGGGCCTTGCCTATGCTATGGCAGTGACAGCATTGCAGAGGCATTGAGAGTAGCAAAAAGTCGCACCGGTTCAATGCAGTGTCTGCATGAGTGCAGATGTTAGATTGGTTCAACTTGTCACTTCGTCACCACTCTTCCACTCACCAACCCACTCAACTATTTGCCTCACTTTATGTGCCTTGTTCTTTTTCTTCTTCTCCCACAAGTGGTCCTCTTCATTTCCCTCACCCTTTCTTCCTTCCTGCTGTCAGGCGGAAAAGGATTATTAGTGGTGGAAGAAGGGGAGGGGAGGAAAGCAATGCCCAGATGCATAACGATGCTGGCCATCGAAGTGGCAAAGGCTGTCACAGTGGGTGGCAGTGATTTGTCTCTCGTGCGGTGGCCAGAAGCACTAACTGCCTGCACAGACACGTAAGACATTGACCTATCCGAAGCGGTGATGCCGTGAGAGGAGCGCTGGCTAATGAAGTGGCTCCCAAAGCCAGGGTTCTGCAAATGTGAGACTCACAACCAAGCAGTCAAAGGGATTTCGACGCCATCAACACTCAGTTACACGCCATCGGCAGCACTGACCAATCTTGGCAGTGATGAGGAACCACCTCTCACTCAGTGTTCTTGGTGTGAGCTAACAATCGCATGAGAAGAGGGAAGTAAATCCGAAGCCTGGTACTCTCGTCGAGTCAATGCACCCGTCTTAGAGCACGTTAGTATCAGTAGGCCTTCTATTCTTCTTTTACCTTCTCTTCCTTTTCCACCTCCTCCTTTAACTCCTCTGCCTCCTCATGTGCTAAGGTTTTCTGGATAATGAACCAAAGCAGGGAAGCACAATGGAAAGTGGATCCTGCCAGCACGAAACCACCTAGCGGGAGGATGGTTGTGCAAAGCCGACCGACACCATCAGGCGCCAGTGTTCAACACGATGCGACACGTGCCACTGATCGATTTTACACACATGTCAACAGCGCAGACGTCATTTACACCCTCAACTGTCAGACATGCTTACGTACGCGCTGCAAAGCCTTCTGCAATTCATCTCTCCTCTCCGTCTCATTCTCGTTTGCATCACTCAGTTCATGGTCAGTGACACGGTGCTGTATTCTATCGTACTACTCGTCTTCAGTTTCCTTCTCATCCTCCACATCCGTTGCCGCTGCCACTGCCGCTGCCGTCGCCGTTACTGCTGTCACTGCGTACCTCTCCTTCCCCTCCCCAGACGTAAACTCCCATATCACCGTTGCAAGGAAGTCGAATTACTAAAGGTGATGGAAGTAGTAGAAATTGGGTTAAGTTGTGCCACCACCCCTCCTCCTCCCCTGGCTTTTGCATTGACATGAAGCGATGACTTGCCCTAATCTCCCTTCCTTCCTTCCTTCCTTCCTTTCTTCCTTCCTTCTTTCCTGCTCTCGGCTCCTCGACCCTTCTCCTGTCCCCACTCTCCCATTCCTCCTTCCACTTCACTTGAACAAGCGCGTTACCTAGCCTCCATCAGTGAGGTGTACTCATCGCTCTTGTCCTCTCTGGTGCGAGGGGCGCATTCACGCAACTGCAGGATTGGGGAGAGCCAAAAGTGAGTCACCTCCGTCAGCTCTGTGGCAATGTTCATTCGTGAGTTGCCGATTCCTTTCATGCAAGCATAGCTTTCACCACGTTGTTTCCACCTCTTTTGCTTCCAGCACGCAATGGCGATTTGCTAAATGGACAGCAGGAGAAGATGTAGTGCATTGGGAGCAGCATTGCACGTTGGACAAGACTAAGCTTGACTAGACCACATTGTTCTGTTCAGTAGGCACGAATGCTGGATTATGGCTGCTTTGTGTGGACTAGAGTGGAATAGATTGGTGGAGAAGTGGAGGATAGTTAGATGGGTGGGTAGGTAGCCATCTGCGTGATCTACAATTCAGGTCAACCTTAACGCCTCCTCATTTGTCACACCAAAATCCATGTTTAGCTTTAATGAGCACATTCTGCTGCTTTTTCATCAACTCTATGAGTATTCGCAATCTGTGTACCCATAACACATCTTATGCCGTCATCAAAGTGTTGTCATCTATTTTACCATTCCAATGTGTCCGCTATGAAATTGATGAAGCCGATCAAACAACAACGGAGGCTAGAGAAGCCATCAGTGCCTATAATCGGGGTCGACATCGTTTGCATGCGTTGGACAAACAATTGGGCGACATGGCTCTAGAAAAGGCGGCTCCTGCAGCTGCGTTTGTTCTTTCGCGCCCTACAGCGGCAGCAATGTTGCATGTGATTTGCATCACTGGTGCAATGTCTGATCCGAACATAGCCATGGTCACTGTTGTACTTGACTGACTGTGGTGCACGGTCCTCTTGCAGTGGATGAAGTGCTACTTCAGGCAGTTTGACACGACCCTTCTTGGCAGATTTGCCGTGATACTGGCCGATCCACAGTGAGACATCCACATGGAACCGCCGTATAGCACAAGGTCCAACGATGAGATGCGGAAAGTGGGCATTCCTTGTCTGCAAGACAACGGATCTTTATTTATCTAAGTCGCTGGACAATAAGTTTTGCAGGAAGCTGAGTACATTTGAATAGCGAATGGTCATGGTTGGTTGTAGCGAAGTCTTTTACTGCTAATACCAATAAATTCCTTTTGCCGAATCGCAAAATGCAATCCTTGTAATGCACTTAAAACTTTTTAAACAGCCGAAGGAAGGAGCATCGATGAATTTTTTCTCTACCCTTCTTTGCCAAATGCCGTCCATAATGTCGTTTTCCGTCCCATGTCGAGTAGTATTACCCACTCCCATGCCCATCAGCTAGTGGAAAGCTTTCTCAATTCTTGCCTACCTGTTTTGTCTCTTTACGTTTGTCAGTAGACAAGCACTAGCACGAAACAATGCGCAGGCCCGTCGCGATCACTCTGTCGTCCACGTGGAGGGCACGGGTGATCTCGAGGGAGGAGAACAATGTCTTCCACTGGCCTGGCTCTGCTACAGATCAAGCAACGAGGGCAAGCCTGAACGAACCCTTTTAAATTCTGTGGGTCGATTTGACAAGGGAGAAGGAATTTGGTGGCCCCATCGTGAATGTGGTCTTTCCCTTACTAAAGGTGTTCCGATCTCGGAATCTTGCTACTTATGAGTTTATCAGTAGCAAGCACTCAGGGTTAGCCGGCATCGGTATTTTGCATTAATGCAACTGCACGAGCCCAAACTAGCATAAGCAGAAGCGCTCTACTTAGATTGTTAACGAGGGACTCAAGAGGGATTCGCATGGAGCGATTGTGATTTTCGTATTATTGTTTCTGGATTCTTGGGTGAGGCGTTATGTAGCCTCGATGTCGTGACTCACATTCGTCTGTAATCAAGAAGAATTTGTAATGTCCCTCGTTTGGACTCTCTAATTTACTTGGTTGTTGCGCTGCCATCCCTAATAATAGCAGGATTACTAAGTCATGTTCAAGTTCCATTGAAACTGGTTCCGTTATCGAAGTGGCCCTCTCAAAATGACTATCTTGCTCCAAGACACTAAATCCAATTCCACTCATCATTCACTTCCCATTCCTTAGAGTTATCTCAACTTACTCTTTTAACCTGCTTACTCTACTTCAGCCCTCAGAACATAATGCTCAAAAGCATGGCAGTGAATTAATCGACATTTCCGCAGTCTGTTGAGATTTAACTGCATTGCCATTTGGTTCTCACCTGGAGTAGACTGTCGGTGGAGCATAGTAGAAACCAAAATGAAAGTCGATGAGATGAGTCAAACAGTTGGTGTCGAAGTGATAGAAAATTTTCACTCGTGGGAAAGCTGCTGTGGCTGACCGGTGAGGTGGAGCTGGATGAGTGGCCAAGTCTAGATGCAAGATAAATGAGGAGGAAAATTCATGCTTTATCGTTTGCTAATTTCGCTACGTAAAGGACTAACGCGAGCTTGACTCAACAGACATTGTTTATCCAGAATCTTTAACTTGTGCATATTTGAGTGAGATTCGTGCTCTTCGCTAAAGCTGTCACTGCGTTAGAGTGCGTCCGATTTCCATCCACTCAAATATGCAAACTTACTGATATAGGCGTTTCCTCTGACAAATGGTTGCGTTGTGTCCAGATGAGAATGTTTTTCGATCAGCAGATAAAAAATGAATGTATATATGACCAAAGGAGGGGACTGAACAAACGTCCAGATAGCCGTTCTCTCCCAAACTCACCTGCATGGCATCGACGGGAGTGACAGAGAGTGATCCACGACAGCAGTCATGCCTGCACTTCTCAGCATGTTGCATGACCTGACAGGAGTGGTATGTGGAGAAGAGATTATCCAAATCCACTACTTCATCACCACCGACAGTGATTTCACCTGGCCAGTAGGGGACCACTGCAACACACTCCTCCTCTTCATCCTCCACATCCCTCGACGTCACACCACAATCATTCAACATCCGCAAGCTGGACCAAACCAAAACACCTCCCACTGAGCAGAGAAGCTCACCGATATTGCCAACTGCAGTGGCTGAAGCATGTCACGAACAAGCTGAAGTGTCCAGTGTGACCCGCCATTTGTTTGGCCGGGTCAGACAAGAGGGGCTGTCCTACACCTACCTGGTCCTTTGAGAGAAGTAGACATTGGTTGAGGTTCTCTGTTTCAACGTCACATCAACCTTCAGGGTATGTGCATTAATTTACTGCAAATAGCGATTTTCATTGAGTCACTTCTCCCTCCATTCCAAGTTCACTCAAAACGAATCGTTGTTACGTGTGACCGTCTTTCCCGCTATTCCACTCACACGCCGTTTGCTCGCCACCATCAAACACTTTCAGTTGCTCACTGTGGGCATCTTACTGGCTAAGCAAACATCGCTGCATGATGCGAGCAAGACGTATTCACTCGTCTGGCATGATTGGGGGTTTAGCGTCGCAACACTCCAAGAAAGATTGCGCGTTTCCTCTACGAAGATGACACTGCAAACAATCGGCTACCAAAAAGACTCCTGGCCACTGCACCTGCGTTCTGCACAGACGGCGGGCTCCACCTACCCTCATAATGCATAAAGTTGCGATGAGTGGGGCTGATGGCAACTGCATCCCCAGATTAGTCAAAGTTATCACTGAGTCGTCTACCGTTCTTAAGCGTAGAACATTTAAGAAGTAATTTTGAACTTGTGTGCCCATCTGCCCGATGCCTCAGTTGCCCTAAGCTTCCACTCCACCGCACAGCCACCCACACCACACCCAGAAGTGACAAGACAGGGTTGGGAAATAAACAATAAAAGGCACTTTTGGACTGTCATCGCGGCGGTAAATTTAGTAAGGAAACCATCTAATCCCATACTGCGGAAAAGCAACAAGAGCAACAACAACGACAAAGCACGTTCTCTATGCGTCTTCGCAGACGCCTGCGCCACTAAAGTGGAGACAAAGGATGATTAGCTAGCTGTTTAGTTCAGTTGAGTATAAGCGCCTGAGTCGCTGAAGACTGCGACTTGGGTAGTGTCTATAACACTGTTCGCATGTTATATGTACGCCGCCCGTATCTGTCGGTGGAGGGGAGGCTGGAAGCTGCATCAGTATTGTCCGCAGTCACACCATGCATCTGTCTTGGAAAGGAAGTAAAATGCTGTCACAGGTTTCCTGTCTCTGATACGACGCGGTGCTGCTCCCACCGTAAAGAAAGTGAGAAAGAAAGTGAGCCTTACTAGCTTCACTTGCGGTCCGCGGCCAGCCATTTTGCTAACGGCGGACTCGGCTTTACTGTCGATAAGCGAAGTGCAAATGCAAGGCTGCAACTAGCAGATTCAACGCCATTTCCGCATTTGTTTTCGTAGGCCCATCAATCATCGTCAGAGTGCGTGCGACTGCATCAAATGAAAATGTCAAGCCTGAGATTTCAATTTGAGCTGGTCGCATCCTTTGGCTGACGTCTCTCCAAGTGCTGTCCATCACCTCTTCTCAGCACTGCAAAAGTAACCATGCACAATTTTAAACACAAATCTCTGTGCAGGTTCTTTGAGTTTACTTAGCATTCACTTGTCCACACCGGTTTCAGCAAAGTGGTCCATCACTACAAATGCATCTTTTTGATAGCCAATCCCTTTGTGCTATACCAACTGATTCGAGGCCGCCCTTAACACACTCCCGACCTGACTAAATAGCTCTGATGCATGATTTTGTGTCCCATCACATCACCACCATTGCGATACCCACGTCAACCCATAGTGGACTTCCTGACTTCCACAGCTGGAGCAGGCTCAGCGCTTTACTCCAGATATGCTTATCTGACAATTAGCGCACGTGCCAGCATAGACGGCTTTGCAGATTACTAGTGTGACATCGGAAAATCCACTTTGGGTTTTGAAAGAAAGTAAAGCACGTGTCCTTCTCTTGTCTGGTGAATTAATGCAGGCAAGTCAGAAAATCAGACAGGTGGCTGGAATATCCCTCCAATGAACTTGGGTGCCTGTCTGCCTGATGCCATTGCTGCTGTCCTCGTCTCCGCATCTGCCTGCCTAGACGTTGTCCTACGCTGCCGACCAATCGCATAATCATCCACACCACACTCTAAAGTGACAAGCCAGAGCAGAGCAACACAAAATTTTATTTAATTGTGAATATCACAAACACGGTAAATTTTGGAATGAACTCACATAATCACTTGCTGCGGAATAGCAGAAACAGCAACAACAACGACGAAGTACGTTCTTCAGTCATCCTCGCAGGCACTTGCGTCACTAAAATGGAGACAAATGGTGATTGGCTTGGTGATTCTGTTTGGATTGAAGCAGTTCAGCTAAGTACAGGCGTGTGACCCACCAAAGACTGCGACTTGGATGGTGCTTGTAATGCTGGACGCTAGTCACAGTTACGTCGCTCATACCTGTCAGTAGGGGAGAGGCTGGAATCAATGCCTGTACTCTCTGCAGTCTCACACCATGTATCCGTCTTGGAAAAGTAGTAACACACCGTCACGATCTCCTACTCCCTGAGTCGATGCGGTGTTTTCACTGTAAAAACTCCTCAAGCACATCACCAGCCTCACCATGTGTGTTATCTGCTCTATGCAGTAGAGTAGTAGCTTCTTCCTTCGAATTCGTTGACTTTGGTGTTGGTGACAGCGGCAGTGGAAGCGGTGGTAGCGGATGTGAAAGCGACATTGACAGAGGTGTCTTTGCGCATAATGGCCTTAGTAGCGTTGGTGGGATCGGCAGCAACGCACCAACCCAATCCACACACACACACACATTCCCCTGCACAGGCAGTGTCCGAAAAGCATAGATGAGGGAGGAAGAAGGAGCAGTTGGTCTGCCATGTGTGATCACCTCAAGAGAGAGAAAGTGAGCCTTACCAGCTGCAATTGTAGTCTGCGGCCAGCCATTGCACCAACACCGGACTCGCTCCCACCACCGAGAAGCGAAGTGCAAATACAAGGCTGCAACTAGCAGCTTCAGGGCTGGTTTCGCTTCCACTTTAGCAGGTCCGTCATTCATCGTTAGAGTGCGTGCGGCTGCGTTAAATGGGAATGTCAAGCCTCAGATTTCAATTTGAATATTTGTATCGACTAACTGCTTCATTGATTACTTCCTCGCTGGCTGACATGCTTGCTGACTTGGTTGTTTGCTTGTTTGGTGGATTGGGAAATCAATGAGGCTGCATTTGAATTTCTTACGCGCTAGCAGACGTGGTTGAGTGGGTGGGAGGTGATGTCGAGTCGCTGTATTCCCGGAAGTCATCGGGTCACTGTAGAATGACGTAAAATATAAAAGCATGTAGTAGAAATATTGACTTAAGAAATAGCATCAACAGTAGCGAATGTGGGGTGTATGTTGAATAATACAATGCCTACTTAGGCGAAGATGTTACAACCGTGGGCTACCTACCGGCCTGCCGACGTCATTCACTATTCATGAGAAGCTTGAAGTCGTCTACTTTGAGCCTACTGCCAGACATATCTGTGCACGATGGAAGTAACACAAGTGAGGTCAACTTGCACCATTCTGGTTCTGCAGAGTTGGTATCGCCACAGCAGTGACAGAAGTCAGTCAGCTTCGCACCCTCAAATTCAATGAGTGTAAAGGTGCGAGTGAAGTGCTCGCCCATTTCAAAACAGATGGAGGCTGCAAATGTGTGATTTAGTGCGTCACCGCCTTCCTTGCATTTATAAGCTTGGCGAGTACACAGCAAACCCATCAGTGGAAAGAGACCTTAAGTCTTGGATGACAAATACCTCCCCTGTCTCTACTGCTCCAAAACCATGCAGCGGATGTCGTCTTCGGTGCCGTTTGATTACAAAAGTAGTGGCGAAGAATCAGGAGAGATGTTTGGCTACTTTACCTTGTTACTGTCTATAATCAAGTCATTTTTTACAGCTCTTTGTGATGAAAGTTCAACGACACACATGCAGAGCTTTACAGTTGATTACAAGCATTCGTGTGCTAAAAGAGTGTTTAAGGAGAGCCAGAGTGTGCACGTCCTGATTTCAAACTTTGTCTATGCAGCAGAATTTGGGTTGTTTGCTCACTTTGCGTAAGCGAACTTTAGAACTACCACCACTGCATCGGCATGATTATGAAACTGGTGCATTGTCCAACTGACTTGTCAAAAGAGTGCGTTTGCGTGTCTATTCTACTGTACTTTGTGCAACAGCCCTTGCATTCTGACCCGGCAGTGGGAATTTGAGCGCTTTTGCTCCAATAAGCAGAGAGGTACGCCCTTGCATTCTTAGCGGAGTCCACTGAAATGCAAAGAGAGGTGTGTGTGTAGCACACTAAGCTGACATCGGTGGAGCCACCACCGACACACTACAGTTCGATTCGACAAGGATTTTATTAAATTTGGCTGCTTTCATTGTTCGTTGTCCAGTCCTAACTCTATAGCGACCGCAATCTGGCTGCCGTCAGTGTGCCTTGCGGATCAGATAGCACCACCTATGTGGAAGACATGAGCTGTCGACCACGGTTGGAGGAGCTCATTGGTGTGCTCATCCTGGGACTGTGCAGTGCAGTATTGTTCAAGATAACGCCAAAGAAGCACAGTTAACCGGCAGAGACTATGATCCACAATTGCCGTTGCCGGTTCTGTAGTAGGTGACATAGTGCTTCGCATTTATTTGTCTCACTGCACGTGCCTTTGCAAATGCTGCTGTGAAAAGCGTCTAACACATACACTCTATGCAATGCATACTACCAATGCATGCATTGTATAAATCATCTCCATTTACATACCTCAAATGCTGTGGCCTAACTCTAGTGTTCAGGAAAATCGAAGATACGCATGTCAAGACAGCTGCATGATTGATCAGGATGTGTGCGATGAACAACAATATTTGGACCACGTTCCACACTGGGAAGTGAATTGATTTGGATGCATGGTCTGTTCAAATGGAGGCAAAAGGCTTACTTAGTTTAGTGTGTGGAATTGGAGTTTTCATGGCGCATTTGTGCGAGGATACAAGGCGCGATTCGAATGGCTACCGCACTTAGGATAAGTGAGTGATTGAGATGCTACTTTCATGCAGACAGTAGATCAATCTTGGGCAATGAACGTTCTTCTGCTCAAAACAACGACGCCTTAAAAGTCTTCTTGCAGCATCTTAAATGAAGAGGAGGAATCGTTTATTAGTAGGTTCTAGCGTTCACCTGAATATCTCTTGTGCATATCTCTTGTGGAGTGATGCCCAAAACGATAGCTGAGTGTATTTTAAATTTATGGGGACCTATAACATGAGTAGTCCAATCACCCATCCTCAATCGGCTCCTTCACAGCACCGATGTTGCTAAAGCGTGCATAATTCACCATGTTTTACTAGGGATAAGCGTTTAGTCAGTTTCCACTTTTGTCAATCGTACCATTGTTATTGGCATGCAACATTATATTAAGATCTAGATTCTAGAAGCAAGCCTTTGTTTTGTTTTTGTTTTAACCGACTAGTTCTAGAGCACCTACGTCGGTGACTTGAGTTCGTGGATTTCTGGTTATATTAACAACTCACTCCTCACCGTTCCCCAGCTGCACTCACCAATGCGATACACAGAGTCGATCGCCTCGTCCTTTGCTCAAAATTGTAACTTTTACCTTCCACGTTCCGAAAACAGAATTATTATGTCGCCAAGCGTACGCGACCATCCTTTCTATTATCACATAATCGCATTGTTCCGCGAATGCCGCTGTCGGATTATGCTTCATGACTCACGCTTTATGGTTGACTCGCTGTCAGCAACCGACTACCAAACAGTAACTAGCCGCATTCCGTCATCCATCTTTAGTATTGAATGCTCTGAATTATATGGTGAAGATTCGTACTATTTAATATTTCGACCTATAGCTCTGACTGACCCATTTACCAATTGGCTCAAGACGTTGTCAAAATAAAGGACAAATTATTTTATGAGTGATGGCAGTTCTATCTAATTTGGGAAGTCTGTAGATGGTGTTGCTGTGTTTTCATTTCGAGTGTAGTAAGGCATCCAGGCGAAAACGTGCGCTTCTTTATTTTTAAGCGGTGGCTCCTTGACTGGTCAGTGTGCCAAATAACTGCCATAATTTTACGCGTTAGAAGTTATCATGCCAATGAGAACACGTCACTGAGTGAAGGGGTGAGAGACAGTTTCGCTCACGGGCCTGATCTCTCGTTGCGAACTGAGAGGCTATCAGTGAATAGTCTTCCGCACACCCTCAATAGGACTGACTGAATGTAGGGTGTTCGTTCAGCGCTAACCACGGTGGACAGTTGCACGAACCTGCACCGTGTGGGAAGAAGGTGTTCAGAACAAAGCTGAAAATCAGATGCTTGTGTTGCGCTCCACTCCACATTTCGGCGCCGAAATCTGAAGCAATAGGGAGAATAGTTTGTTATCGGAAACATTTATATTTAGATAAAATTAAATTAGTTTCCAGCTATCGCACTCCTGCAATAGTAGGACCCACAGCTACAGAAGATTGCCTTGCGATCAGGTTGCAGAATGGTTTGGGAGGCCAATCAAGTGATCCACTGCCCGTGTCTCCTAGATATTGGAGTAGACTAGAGAGATGAATGAGAATGCATGGCTTGACGTCTATTTGAAGCGAATCTGATTAGCTGCTGCACTTTAATATGTTTGTTACATTAGTGGTGGCTAAGTTGTCCATGCCGAATCCTTGCACTTGTTGGTTGGACATTGAGATGCCTGTGCGGTTGCAATGATGGATTTTGCTTATCATTCTCCCGTACAAATGTCTAAGTGAGTGAGGTCACTTCTCGGACAGCACTTCTGATTTTGCTGCAACACTCACCGAAATACATCAACCAGCCTCATTGAATTTCTCCCAAGAGTAGTGGTTAAGGGGACTGGCAGTGGACCAAATACCAGGCAATCCCATTCCCTTAATGAACAGTTCAGACAGTTGCATTTCTTTGTCAAATTTATATGTTTGTCAAACCACCAAATACCACTGTGAAATGGGCAAAACCCATGATTGCAACATCAATCTTCGGAAGTCGTCTCACCTGGCAAAGTTAAAACGGCAACCAACGCATTCCGTTTGTGTAAGTATTCGTAGGAATTTTTATAATTAGTACTTTCACTAAGGCGTACAAACTTGGCCGTTATTTGAAGCGTCGGCTTTGATTAAGGAGGCGGTATGGTGCACCGCCATTGTAAATTCGTTCTTGGAAAGTGCTACGCATTTCGCCCGAGGAGTTGTCTTCTTCCGTTTACAGGAAAGTGTGAGTGCGCTGCACAGAAATGTAAGTCAAAAAGCGAATAATTTCTTGAACATATATGTGTATAATAGCTTTTGATAGATTACTGGATTGCAATGCTATGGAGGTGATAGTGCTATTGTAATACTTATGTTCCTCAAACGCGCTTTGTAGGCCAGTGGTGGGAGGACAGTTTTCAACCTTGACACGGACGCTCGTGGTTTTTGTCAGGAGCCAGAATTTGTCCCGGTATAAATGCTGCACTATCATACATTTCTGCATCCAACACAATAGATATGTCTCGTGACACACAGCCTTCTAATAGCAGCGGTAGAGAATGGAGGAGTAAGGAAGGGAAATCCCTCTACGATGTAGGGGGAATTGGCTTTCATTTTGAAGTCTTGCGTTAGGGGCGGTCGTCTTCAAGCGAGGTCTAAAGGCAAAATCACCCAACAATTTCCGTTGAACGAGGATTTGTGCCAAGTTCCAGTTCCCCTTACACACCAATAGAAGGAATCTGAGATCAATGATTGCGCGCTTTGTTTAAGAAGAGGGAAAATGCACCGAATACACACTGTGCTAGACGAAAACATAGGAGTGGTTAGAGATTAAGCGTGCACACATCATTGGCAGTGAGTGTGTGTGCTGCCAAATGCAGCACTATGTAAACGTCAAAATCGGAGCAATATGATAGCAAATAATTCCCTCATCACCGGTTTCATTTTATTCCCTACTGTGCTATTCTTATGGCGCTTTTCCATTCTAGTCCATCTCATCCCATACTATCACCCTCCCTCCTACACTCATGCATTGGCGAATCAAATGCCACTGCAATGAGTGATTTGACGTGGCTCTCACCTTCCACACTCATATCCTTCCATCTCCATTCGTCTGTCCACTCGAGTAAACTGCCAATGCAGAAGGTCTCCACATTGTGCCCACAACTGCAACTGCATACAGTTTCGTAGTTGGCGCCATTGTTCCCCAGGGTCATCATTGTCTATTCAGCGACTGACCAATCATCCAACACATTCGTCTGATATGCCTACGTACGCGTTGCAAAGGCTTCTACCACTCATCTCTCTTCTCCATCTCATCCTCATCTGTACCACTCCATTCACGGTCATCGCCACCGTGTTGTTCTCTTTCGTCCTACTCGCATTCAGTTTCCTTCTCATCCTCCACCTCCATAGCCGCTGCTGTTGTCGATGCTGCTGTCTCCGCACGCCTCTCCTTCGTCCATTATCATCACCACAAAGAAGTCGAAGCATTAAGAGTGAGAGAAATAGTAGATTGTGGGGTATATTTTGCCACCGCCTTTCCTCTTACTCATTCTCTTCCTTCCAAATTTTTAAGTCTACCCACTGACCTTAGTTGGAAATGCTAGAGGATACGCAGTTCTGGATTCAGAGATGCGTGAGCTCTGGTTCTGTCTCCCCAACCGAACAGTTGAGTGACACTCGCTTAGCTCCGAGGTGATGTCAGGGGTGGTAGTCTGAAAAAAGAGTGGTGGAAGCAGCGATCAAGTCCTTCACAATTTAATTCTACACTTGTGATCGCAGGAGTGGTGATGCCTGTAGAATTCAGTGGAAACATGGAGTGAACATTTTCACCGAATAAGAGTACATGTTCAACATCTCTGTTATCGTCCAGAGATGGCTCAATTGCTGCTCATCACTACAAGGCAGTGGTAGCCATTTTCCGTTGCTGACTTCGAGCAGCTTCCTCTGGTTTGTAACCATCCACAAGCAGCGAGAGAGAAGTTGCATTTGCCACTACTAAGCCACGGCCACTTGCATTTATTACAATGCAAAATGAAACGAGTTCTTTCTGCATTTTGCATCTCTCTCTGTGGAATGCTCATCTCATCTCCCGCCTCATGCCATCCAATTTGATCCTGCCAACTGGTGTGGTGGAGAGCCTTGCCAATACCATGACAGTGATAGCGTGCTAAGTCATTGGAAAGAGTGAAATATCTCACCGGTTCAATGCAATGTCTGTATGGGTGCCACTGTTAGGATGGTTCAACTTGTCACTTCGTCACCACTCTTCCACTCACCAACCCACGCACCTATCTGCCTCACTTCATGTGCTTTCTTCTTCTTCTCCCACCCGTGGTCCCCTTCATTGCCCTTACCCCACCCTCCTCCCTCACTTCATTACTTCCTTCCTTCCTGCCTGCTTTCAGACAGAAGAGGATAATACGTGGTGGGAGGAGGGAAAATGCCCAGATGCATAACGACACTGGCCATCAAAGTGGCAAAAGCTATCACAGTGGGTGGCAGAAATTTGTCTCTCGTGTGGCGGCCCAAAACCCCAGCTGCCTGCGCAGACACGGAAGACAAGGACACATCTGAAGCAGTGATGCCGTGGGAAGAGCGTCGGGCGGCCAATTGGCTCCCAAAGCCAGTATTTTGCGAATGTAGGGTTCACAGCTAAGCACTTAAAGGAATTCTGGCCCCACTAACCCTCCATTGCATGCAATTGGCAGCACTGGCCAATCTTTGCAGTGATAAGGAATCAAGTCTCACTCAGTTTTCACGATAAGGTGGGCGATGGCATGGTGAGAGCCAAGAAGCGCATGAGGTGAGGAAAGGGAAAGAAGATCCGAAGATCAGTACTCTCGTCGGGTCAGCGTGCCTGTGTTATAGAACGTCAGCATCAGCATGCTTCCAATTTTTTCCAACTTCAAATTTTTTTTCTTCCAGTTGTCCACCTTCCACATCACTGCATGCTATCTGAAGTGTCGTGGCTTGCGTAATGTCTTACCGTGCATGCTTCATTCTTTCAAGTTACAGAAAGTGGAGGAATGAGTGCTGCCTTCATGTCATCCTCTCGCTGTCCTTCTTGCTTCCGTTCAGTGAGGATCGAGTGCCTTATTCCACTGAACGCCCTACGTTTTGCTCATCTCTAATTTCTCCAAACCCACAGCCACTTCCTCGCCTAGCTACCGCCTCTTCACCCACCTCATCCTTCGACGTCGTCCTTTCTGTGACTTCCGTTCCCCTCCCTACTTGCCTCATTCCTCATCATGTTATGTCAAGTGACAATGATGTTTTTGCAGAAGATTAGGATGATAGTAATGAAGAAGGAATTCATGCCTCAGACTGGACAGAACGCAGAATATACCAGAGTATACCAGTGTCGAGTGGACTTAACCCATGTTCGAATGCTGCCATACCTTAGCTGACATTGCCGTATTCCATCATTCGCATCTTTCTTTCCTTATTTCGTTCTTCTCTGCAGTATGTCCCATACCATCCCGCCTCAATTCTGCCGCCTCTTCCCCACCTCCCTCGTCCACACTTTTCTCCAACAGTTACTTTTCGGCAGCGAGGGTGAGCGCCTTTCACCTATTTTTACCTCGCATTGCATAGTTTGGCCCACCACCCGCTTCTCCACATCATCGCAGACCTCTCCCTTTCCTCCTTGCACACACTCCCTCCATCTGGTGATCTACGTCAACCGGTAAGTATGCGCACTTCTCCCCCACTCCTCCACCTCCACTCCTTTATCTCTGTCTGCCACACTTCGTGTGTGTGCCATTGCTTAGTTCCTTTTGTTGTCCTTCCATGTAGTCATCTTGGTTGGTGTCGCACAGAGACAGGTAAGAAGGTGTGTTTGTTTACATGTTTGCATGTGCATCCTGAGCTCAGTAAACTCACCTTTGATTGATTGTTTGTTGCATGGTTGGCTGGTTGGTAGATTAGTTGATTGGTTTCTCCTTTTTACTTCCTCACTCACCCACTTCACACGATTTGCCTTCTTCTGTCATTTGTGTCCTCCCCTCTCCTCCCTCACCATCCTTCTTTCATTCCCCCTTCCTTTCTTTAGATCGAAGAGGACACTTGGTGGCCAAAGAAAGGCTCACTGATGAGAACATGAATAGTGCAAGCTATGGAACTTGCAAAAGATATCGGAGCATGCGTCGGTGATTCGCCAGCCATGTGTCGGTGGTGACAGGCTGTCTGTGTCGACACGGAGGAAGGGGACGCATATAAAGAAGAAGTGCTGTTGAAGAAGGCGCACCGAATGAAGTGACACCAACACCAGATATTTCGCCTTTGTGGAGGTCACAAGCCGACAGTTGCTGTCGCTGGACAGTGAACGCTTTAAGGAATTTCACACCACTCACTCTCAATTTCCTCATATACTTACACCACCCCTTTCCATCTTGCCCCTCTCCACTCCAATGCAAGTGCTTTCCATCCAATTACGTCTTCTTGGCCACTGCGTCATGTGTGTTACATTGGTTAATGTCATTTACTTCAATAGACGCACTGTGCTATGAGCAGTAGCATGGCACGTCTAGGTCCGTGGGATTGCGTGCAGCTTGCCTGTTGCACAGCAACGATGCTGAGCACATTTGAATGCAGGAGCTCGATCCATGGAGAAGGCAAGGGGCATAACGACTGGGCAGTTACTTCTCTGAGCCTCTCCTGTGAGCCAGGCGGTATTGGCCCATAGCTATGCTATCACCCTCCCCTTCTGTGAGTGTGACAATAAGGAAAGCTCCTGTAGACTCGCGGCCTCTGTGCACTTCAGAGATGGCTAGGCGCGCTACAATGGGCACGATATAGTTACAATCGCTCCGTATCATTGACAAAATGTGTAGAATATGATGACTTTTGGTGATGCATGCAAGATGAGTGCTTGCACCCAACTTGTTTTACTACCGATTTTAGAGTAAATTTCTTGGTTGTAAATGCCTGGCTAGGTGTTTGGTTGGATGGCTAACTGGCTGGCTGGCTGGCTGGCTGGCT